>JAVJIF010008683.1:0-101621 GCA_038442645.1 Agave tequilana
ATAACTCTAAACAAAGCAGTTAGTCTATTAGTTTGCCAAGATAGGTTTTTATCTGTGATACTATTTTATGTAAATATTGTTTAAGCAATAACTGTATAAACATTTGTAGGTCTCAAGGTAAATTCGTACATTGATGAACCGGCATTGCTGGTCAGAGTTGGGTTGGACTTGTTATATACCCTATTTAACATGGATAACACCATGCCCTATATAAAACAGAAAACCTTGAAATGCATCTTCCAATCTTGTTGCCCTTGTACATCACCACTTCAACCGATAAGACATCACTTGTCGTGGTTATGTATGCTTGTTTGAGCAAAAACTTTTTCTAGATCTGTTATCAGTTTTCATGACATAGATCTGCTTATAACTGTACTTTGGTGAAGTTGGCTGTTTGACTAAATCGAAACAACATCATTTGAGTATTTTGTACCAATAAGTATAACCTTGTGGATTTAGTTGCATGGTATGCATCATTCTGAAATGGAAATTTCATCAAAATTTTATTATGCGGCATTGTTTACAAAAATAGAGAATGGTTTTAAGTTTTTTATTTTGAATATGAGGTTTATTATGTTGATAGTTTCACACTTACAATCTCATGGTTTATGCTTAAATGTTATCTTGCCCATGTTTCTTATTTGGCTTTTTTTTAGGAAACTCCTTGAACTAATCACTAAATTCAGAAAACCTCCTCTGTTTTACGATTCAACACTAAGCTCCTAACATTTTATTAGCAAGTCTTGATGTTAACGGTTGTTAACGGTGTTAGTTTTGGACCAAAAAGACTTATTTACCCTTTTAATTGGACCAAAAATATTTTTTCTACTTTTTTTTTCAACCCTCTTATTTTATCTACAAAATTCAAAACCCTAATTAGAGTTCATATATTGTAGTTTCATTTTGGTGATTATGTTTCCTTAAAAGTTTCTAATGGGAGATTGGATAAAATTTATTATTATTATTTTTTGTATCATGAAGTTTAAATTTTCATATATTTTTCTTAAGCTTCCATGAACAATTCAACCTTTTTGCCCTGTTGGAACGAAAGACTATTACTTATGGTTACTTGAATGAGAATCTTGCAAGAATCAGATTATTTAGAAGAGAGAAGTTTCAATAATGTATTAAGGTTTCGAAAGTAATTAACTACTAGCTTTTCTCATGCAATATCATGAAATCAAAAATGAAAAAAATAAAGGAAGAAATTCTCAGCCATTACTCATTAGATTTAGTCCAAAATTCTCTTCTATTTTCTTCCTAATTGTAATATAAAAATAATAAAAAGAACCCTAACCCATTACTCGTTCTTGCAAGAGGTAGAAGAAAAGGGTATTTCTGGGCCCGAAAAAAATATTCATCATCATGTGACAACATGCATAAAAAATAGATGGAAGATATGGATGTGAAAAAACTTGAAATTTTCTAACTTTAGTTATTAGTTGGGGGTTATGATATTAAGGGCTTGTTTGTTATACTGCAAGTGGCCATAAGTCATAAGTCGTAAAATAAGAGTGAGAAAAGTGAACTGTAGCAGAAAAAATATATGTGCTCTACTGTATTTAATTAGTAATGTGAAAGTGTAAGTGAGAGAAAATATATTGTGTTTTACGGTGTTTGGTGGTAATGTAAAAGTGTAAGTAGAAAAGTGAACCACAAAATTAACTGTAGCAGTGATTTAAATATTACAAATATTATTAAATTAAATTTACTATTGAAAATTAAAATGTATTAATAAATTTGTGATAAAATATTAATAATTTTAATAAGTTATTTATAATAATAATATTAATAAAATATTAGTATAATTAGTAAAATTTTAATTAAATAAAAATAATTATAAAATTTAAAGAAAATTTAAAGAATACTAATAAAATTTTAAGAATATTAATAAAATATAAACATTAATAAAATATTAAGAAAACTAATAAAATGGACTATAAATTTCTTTATAATATTATAAAATTTTATTATAACATTAACGTAAATTATAAAAATATAAAATTAATAAAATAAAATATTATCATAATCTTAATATAATAACATATTAATATAATAATAAAATATATTATAATATTAATAAAGTAATTACTTATTTTAAAAAATCAATAAGATTAAATATATAGCAATTTTATATTCTAACATAATACTGTTATATTAATAAAAATTAAACTATTAACAAAATATTATGAAATTTGGTATAAAATATTAATAATAATAAATATTTATAGTAGTAGTGTTAATAAAATATTAATATAATAAATAAATTTTAATATAATTAATAAAATATGAAGAATACTAATAAAACATTGTGAAACTAATGAAATATTAACTGAATTAATTAATAATTAATAAAATACTAAATTATTAATATAATATTTCTGTAGTATAAATAAAATATTAATAAAATATTAATGTAATATTATAAAAATATAAATTAATAAAATAAAATATTATCATAATATTAATATAATAATATATTAATATAATAATAAAGTATATTATAATTTTAACAAAGTAATTTATATTAAAAAATCAATAAAATTAAATGTTAGCAATTTTATATTCTAACATAATATTGTTATATTAATAAAATATTAAAATATTAACAAAATATTAAGAAATTTGGTATAAAAATTTATTAATAATAAAACATTTATAGTAGTAATATTAATAAAAATTAATATAATAATTAAAATTTTAATATAATTAATAAAAAATTATGAATAAATAAAAAATTACTAAATTAATTAATAATTAATAAAAATACTAAAATATTAATATAATATTTCTGTAATATAAATAAAACATAAATAAAATATTGATAAAATTATTAAACTAATTTTAAATTATTTAATAAATTAAATAATATATATTTTACAAATAGAAGTGGGTTTTGCAACCCACTTGCAAGTGGGATGTGAGGCCCACATGATTTTGCAAATTGCCTTTACAATTTGCAAGCTTGGCCAAACAAGAAAAATTGAGAAAGTTGCAAAAACTTTTACCACTTGCAATTTGGAAGTGGAAACAAACAACCCCTAAGCCTTATTCTTTTTTAAAGTCTCTACCTTCATGTTACAAACATGAAAAGATAAATATTCTAGATTCCATGACATGTACACTTTTTTTAATTAGAGTTCTTTGACCCCAGCCTAATTTTCTATATTCTAAAAGTGAAACTGCTTTGTTAGATTGAGTTTCCTACGCATTGTATGTTGTTCGGAACTAATTTGATGTGGCAACAAATTAGAATCCAGTAAAATCTAGCCGAACCGTAAGAAGATATCTTGTTTTAAGTGAAACATTGAAGTAAAAGAGTGACAATCATTTTGAAGTTGGTGGTTAATCTTATATGTAATATCAGGAAACATGTTAAATATATGCAATATTTTGTCTGAATGAATTTTTTTGTCTTGAGTTCCTTTTTCTCCCCATTCTTTTTCGACTGTCATAGAGTTTTGTGCTTGATTAATGATTGAGTAATAACTTAAGGAACTTATCAATTTCTTTGAGAACTATGAAACTGCAACAGAGATTATCTATTTTATAGCCTACCACACTTTGTAGAGGATTCAGTAGACTAATGAATTTATTTATTTCTTTGATAATTATGAGACTAGACACCTCATTCCACCACTTAATGTTGTTTTCAAGTGATATCTATTATTTAACATCAAAATATACCTTGGGATTCAGGTATGAGACTTTTTGAATATATTTAAGCATCCTTTGTATGATCCTTGAATAACTGGGTTGTCATTGCTGTGCAGGATCATAAACAATATAAGGAGCCCACGTCACTATTTGAACACTTCTTCATTGTGGGTCTTCACTCACATGCAAATCTTGAAGTTATTGGGACGCATTTGCAAAGAGAAAAACTTGGGAATCAGAGGTAGCCAGATCTGAAATCCTAGATCTTAGGAAGATCCAATGCCAAGTGCGTGTCCCTAGTCTAGAACCTCAGGTCTGCTGAAGTGTTGAATATCGTCTAATACAATTTCCATTGTTTGAAAATTTGCTTTAGTAACATAGTGAAATGGGTAATTTGTGGTACAATATTAATAAGAATAATATGTACTATTAAACTTCTTATTATCTTTTCTATTTTAGAAGCATATTCTTAGTAATTTATTGAGTCAAAGCTTGTTTTTAGGCCTGGATTGAAGTATATAGATGACTGTTATGAAGTACATATTTTGAATAGCTTTTCAACACATCTAGTTATGCCATAGGTTTTTAACTGTTAATTTTGCAACTCGTACCTCCTAGTTAATTCCATGTGGCATGCTGTCTCAAAATCTTGATGTTTTATTAGATATCATACTCATGAATTATACACATTTCTTTCCTGTTGTACATGGATTAACTCGTTTTGTATGTAACTGCAACTTAAGAAATTAAACAATTTTGAAACGTTGATTCTGTCAACACTTAATGCATGGTAAAACACGTCAAAATTTCTCGAATTTTGGTTTCTAGGTAGTTACTGAGTATTATATCACATCCAATGGCATGATAGTATTCACCTCTTAAATACCTCTCTCTCTCTCTCTCTCTCTCTCTCTCTCTCTCTGCTTTAATAATCCCAGCATAACTGACTTAGTTATGCCCACTGAGAAAAGTGTATAATATGCAAAGAATTTAGACGATGCAGTTTATCTTGATTTTCATGTTCCTAAAAGGGCTATAAACAAAAATCATACTCTATGAAGACCATCTGCTCATGCTTGTTTGTAAAAAAACATGATATCTAATTGTCATAAAACCATTTATTTTGTCACCACTTAAAATATAGGTAAATGACCTTCAAAATGAATGTTTTTTTTGTGTATAAAACTTTCAAAATACGTAGATATGTTTAATTTCATTGCATAACATGTAATTTTGTTGGTGGGCATAACTAAAATTACGTCTTAGGAGTATTAAATCCCCATCCCCCCCCCCCCCCCCACCCCCCACCCCCCAACATGTGCGCAAGCTGATGCGAATCATTTTTTGATAATGATTTTATGGTAGTCTTAACTGGATTGCTTCTTGCTGATTTGTAATGATTTGTTTATAGCATCTAGATTTCTTGTGTTGATCCTATCATTTTAATTATACTTCTGTTTTTATATGTTAACATTCCCTGTCTCTTTTTTATTTGTTTTCCTTGATTTCCCACTTTTGCATCATTTTAATAATACTTTTGTCTTTATATGTTAACATTCCCTGTCTATTTTTTATTTGTTTTCCTTGATTTCCCACTTTTGCAATTTTCCAATATGATATCTCTATTTTGTTCTGCAGATCCTTTTTAAGTACCCTCCGGGAAAGCAAGTATCAATGAGGGAGAGTGATGTACCTTTCTTTTGTTTCCCTGAAGGTGTTAAGGTTCAGTGCATTTTCTCTTCCTACTGATACATTTTGCTATGTTATTCTGAAGATCACTAGTCGAATTAGAACCCTATGTAAAATCTTCTCATTGATTTGTTCCCTCCAAGTTTTGTATTCCTTTTTTTGGGGGTGGAATGGTTGGCGGTTAGGGTGGGGGTGAAGGGAAATATGAAATTAAATTTTACTTGTGACACAAAATAGATGGTACATGTACCATGTTCTCTCCTAAAATACTCACCCTAATCAGATAATACATGTAGCATGTTATCTCTTGAGAACACTCTGAAACATTATCACATTACACCATCATTGATCATTTGGGACTATACATTACATCCTCGTTTTGGTTTGCCTTTGTTTCTTTCCTTGTCTTACCTTTCCTTGCTTCTTGACTCAGGACAAGAAAGTGAAATTTTTTGTTTTGTTTTAGATTTGTTGATCTACGAATTTGAGGATTTTTGGAGAGGATTTTGGGATGAAATTGGGTTGTCAAGGTTTGCTAGATCTGGTAGAGGGTTTGGGTATTTGTTTGGGGATGTTTTGTGAAAGAAAGATGATCAAATAACATGAAATAAGCACATAGTTTTGTTCAGGTTCACATCCAGACAACAATAACTAGGGGCTTTTAAGTCTGAATTTGGGCTCAAATAAAGTGCATATAAGAAGAATTTGCTAGGTTTTTTTTTATTGGCTAGGGTTTTGCCAAGTAAACAAAAGAAAAAGTGGAAAGAAGAAATATGGGAAATCCTCACACTTTTGTATGAGGGGCTTCACACTCTAGATTCAAGTCTTCAACATCACCCTAAGATGAATTCCACACCCAATAACACATCACATGTAAAAGAAAATAACAGAAGAAAACTTCCATATCATCCATTAGTCAACCAAAATCAATATCATCTCGTTATTCCAGCCGACAACCCTTATAGGGTCGGAATTACAAATTGACAAAAGTACTCTGACTAGAAAAGAGGCTCCAAATAGCCTAAAAAGATTACAATAATCTGAAAAATACATAAAAATTACCTAATGATCTTAGCTAATCATTTAACTCAAAAACTAACAATTTGAACCTAAAATCTAAAAAAAAATATTTTCATCTCTTCTCGGGTTTTTTGATCCCCATCATCTCTGTTAGTCCGTCGATAGCTATCGTGGATTGTCTTCACTAAAATGGTGGGGTTCTTTACTCTTTTACACAATAATAACATTTTGTCTTTGACTTCTCTCATTAAAATCTATATCATCACTCATTAGTAACCTCCATGATTTCTAGGATTTATTGCTATATTCCTTTCCTTCCCGCACTTGTCTTGGTTGAGCACTTTTCCTTCTCCTTCATTTTCCTTTAGGATGTTAAACTCTCTCTTTCCATTGATTCCTTCCAAGATTCGTTTGGCTGAGGATAGCGATGGTGTATCCCTTTATCGTGTTAGCCAACTTTGTTTTATCATCATGTCATCCCTTTGCTTAGCAAAACCAAAGCATTCTTCCTTTGATCAAGGCCGGTCTTCATTTAGGATGCCTCACTAAGTGTAAATTGGCTCCTCTTGATTGCGGCCTCCACATCCTTTGAACATTGTTTCAAGCAGGGTAGTCTCCTTGCTTTGGACAAATGCCATGCACTTTGTACAACTTGATAGAAGCTACTTAAATCAACAAGTATCTCTACTATCGTTTCATCTGGTGTTTCCTATTATGCCCCGAGTGAGAACTTCCGAGAGGCTCACCCATCCTGAATTTGCTCTTGCTTGAGAATGCTTAACAATAGAGTTTTTCCATGATTTCTCCCTAAGAAATGCTAGCTACGATTAATTTTGAGTTCATAGCAATTATTATATACTATAATACATATACCATGAGGAGCTATTTGTTAGCCCAAAGGCCTATTACTCAAGTTTTGATGATGACTAAGTCATGTAGTTATAGTATTAATGATCTTGTGATGTTTTGTTTCATATTTAATCAAGATCATGATTTTTATTGTTTAGCTTCAGCAATAGATTTAAAGTCAAAATTTGAAGCTAACTAGTGTTGATTCAAGAGCTAAAGCATAAACATCATATCTAGCACTCAAGAAGGAGTCAAGCTCTAAAAATCAAGTTTGAATCAAGTCAAGATGATGAAAATTAAGAAAAGACTTGAGTTCATATATTTGTAAGTTTAGATTCTTATAAAATCTAGATTAGAATTGATTGCTCAAGCTTACACACACCAAGATTTAATATTGGTTTTCAAGATCAAAAGTTTTAAGTTGTGGTTTAAACAAAATAAGTTTGAATTTTATTTAACTTGTTTTGTATTTAAATTTTATAAAATAAAGTTATATGATTTCAATGAATTTGAAAATATAAAAAGAAGTTCAAATGTTTGTAATATGTGGCTTTGATCAAACACATTTGTGCCAAATAATAGTCGTAAGAACTTATTTTTGTAAAATTTTGAGAGAATTTATTTAAATTTTAAATAAGTTTTAAAGATTTATAAAGAAAAATATTTTTGGGCTGAAGTCGGTCGACTGCCCGGGCGACCGCTTTGCAGAGATAGAGCCTTGCCGATGGACCGCACAGCTGATCGCTTGTGCACAGACGTGCACATAGCTTTGTGCTCTAGGCTCGGTCCACCGCTAGCTCCAGCTCATTTGAGCAAGCTCAGGCCGACTGCTTTGAGCTCAACACTGAGCTTAGAGGCCTATTCTGGCCGGTCGACCGACTGCAACAACTAATTTTTTAGCCATTGCCAGTCGACCGCCCAGTCGACCTACTGTCTGTCAGAACGAGCAGAGTTGCTTTAAAACTATTTTTGTTTTTAAATAATTTTGTTTTAGTCCAAATAATTATTTCGTACTCTTTATGGGTTTAATCAATGTTCTAATGACTGGGATTAATCTCTAATGGTTTTATCCCCTCTCCTATAAATAGGACCCATTGTAGAGAGTTTCTTATCAAGAGTTTACAAGTTTTGAGGCCAAGATTTTGAAACAAGTTTTTGAAAAGAAAAGTTTTAACGCGCTATTCATTTCCACATCTTTGAGAGAGTTTTCCTACCAGTTTTTCTTGAGCCTTTAAATTTCAAATTCTTAATTTTCTCACACAAGTTTGAGATAATCACTTTATCTATACTATAGAAATCCTTTTATTGAGAATTTTGTTTGTAGTCAAGAGTGTTGATCATAAGTTATTCTTTCTTCTATTTTGAGTGGATTAGAGGTTGCAGGCTCACGACGAGCTTACGGGTTCGTGTATTTGGTTCTTGCTGGAACGAGTGAGGGACTTGCGGTTCCGAGAGTTCTTGAGAGAGCTTGTAACGTTACGTGATCTTGTGGGATCGTGTATAGTGAAAATTCTTCATTGCAGTGAAGGCGGGGACGTAGAGCAAGTTGCTCGAATCTCAAAACAAATCTTCCGTGTTTGTGATTGTCTTATTTCTCTCATATTCACTTTTGTTTATATTTTGTATGTTCTTACTTGCTTATCATTATATATTTGATATTATTTATATGTTTGTACTCGTTTAAGCTAAGAAATCAATTATGCACCTTAACTCTTATTCAAGTGGAATTGTGAGAAATGATCGTCTCGAAATCGGTTGTCGTTAAATCCACAAAATGGTGCAAGTCTAAAAATTGAATCTAAACTACTAAAACGAGTAAAGCAGTAAGACCAACTCGATCCTCAGGGAGATTTGGGTTGAAATTCTTAATTAACGATTGTTAAAATAAATAATTAGTTTTTTAATCTCAAGGAAATAACAAATATTCAGAAAATATCAGTTTTAACCAATTCTTGGATTTTCTATTCCACCTAGATTAGGGCTTGGACTCATAAAATCAATATGAAAAATAATATTATTTCAATGCATGACTAATTTTTTCTGGGCATAGACTATCTCGAATTAATAACTAGGCATAACCTATTTTTGATTTCAATTAATCAAACATGAAAACAACACAAGATTTTAATCATCTAAAAAATAAAACAATAATAACAGCCACAAAATATAAGCTTCATAACCCAAGAATAAATCTCTACTTACACATGATTTTGCAATCTCAACAAAAATTCAATTAATTTCATAGCACAAAATTATTTAATACAATTTATAGTTCAAGGAGAAAAACATAAAAAAGAGAAAAAGAAATCTTAGCCGATAGTCGCGACTCTTATTCTGCTCTGGATCTGCAAGTTCTCCTTGACTAGGTCGCACGTTCTTCTCCCAATATTCATCGAGATCTCCAATTTAAGATTTTGTTCTCTCTGGTTCTCCTTCTTTGATGGTCCTTCTCTTCTGTCCCTTCTCTTTTATAGCTGTTGTTGTGGTCGATTTCGTTGCTATCTCTTTAACAACTTTATTCATACACTGGGTCGGTTTAAAGTTTGAATTGAGCCTATCTCTTGGAATTTGATTTTGAGTCGGTTGAAGTTTGCGGATTGGAAATTTGAATTTCAACTCTATTGGACGCTCGGTTTGAATTTTGAATTTGATTTTCTCTTCAAATCTCAACAATTTTGAAGAAACTTTCTTATCTCTTGTGTTTATTTGCTGTAAATGCAAAATTTTCAAATAACCTTAGGATCATTTGGATTCTTTATTATTTTCAACAAATCCTAATTTGAGTCTGAAATCTTCACGCGAATTTATCTGAATTTGATTAGTATTAACCTCATCTCCTTGAATTGCTGCACAATATGATTTTATTCAATTGACTTTGGGCTTTTAACTCTTTGAAAACTCTTTGTCATGGGCTGGACTTTGAAATTCACAAAATAATAAATAAATAATTAACCCATTACTAAAAATATTCTCAAAACCCAAAAATATTACAAACTCTCTTTTTTCTCACTTTGTTTATCAGGAAAAATCCAAGAATTAGGGTACTAAATAATTGAAAATATTAGACTCATCAAGAAGTTCAAAGCCCTTCACTGGGTATCCGGCCTCACTTCGTGGTTGTCATTTGTGTGTTGATTTTATTAGTTAAAGTTTTTAATTTTTGCATTTGATTAGTTTATCATCTATTCATCCCCTCTAGGTGATTTCAATTGGTATCAAAGCTTGAACTCTAGTTTTTGAGGTTTAACCACCTTAAAGAGATCTTTATTTACTAATCACATTATTTGCTATATACACGCACTCATGGCCGATAATGTTAAGACCCCCCAAGTTCGACGTACTTAATTTTCCCATTTAGAAAGTTAAGATGACATTTTCTTGCAATCTCTAGGAAGCTGTGTAGCTAAGACCATCACTAAATCCGTTGTCATTCTCGAGGGTGATGAAGGCACATGTCTGACATTACTGTTAAGAAATTGAGGCTAATGCCAGATCTCATTATGCATTGTTACAAGCACTTAATGATGATATTTCTAGAGTTATAAATTGTATATTCGCATATGATAATTGAAATAATCTTGATAGTTACTCATGATGGCACTACACAAGTGAAGAAAGTAAGAACTGATTTACTTAATTCACAATATGATAGTTTCTATATGCTTGATAGTGAACCCATTAATGATATGCTTACTTGGTTTACCACTATCACTAATGGACTTATTTCTCTATATAAACCCATCAACAATGATCAAAAGGTGCGAAAAATTGTTAGAGCACTTTCTAAATCTTGGGAAGTCAAAGCTACCACCTTAAATGAGCTAAACGACAAGGAGGAGATGAACTTTACCACATTCATGGTCAATCTAAAAACCCATGAGATGAAAATGAAAGCAAGAGATGAGCGTGAATCTCCAAAAAAGACAAGTGTTGCATTCAAAGCCTTCCACAAGAGCACAAGAAGAAATGTGTTGCCACACCAGCCATCTCGTAGGATGAAAAAGAAATGGATGATGAATATTTCTCAAAACTTATAAAGATGATGGGAAAAATGTTTTATAAATGAGGAAGGAGAAGTAACCTAAGAGAAAGATGACAAGAAAAGAAAGCAATGAAAGTCACAACTTGAAACTCGGATAGTGAATCCGATGGTGAAGTTGATTCCGCAAATATGCGCTTCATGGTCTAAGGGAATGACCCCCTTAAGGTAATCCCAAAATCTCTTTTAGATCTTAGTATGGATGAGATTGCTTCATTTTTTGAACTATTTGAAGAAAAATATAATTTGTTGAAATCCAAAAACAAGAATTTTAAAAAAGAGAATGATTCTTTATCTTCAAAATTGATTGAAGGAACTGAATTTTGAAAAATGAAAATAATTCTCTAAAAAATGAAATTGATTTGATTTCCAAAGAAAGAGATTTTGTTTTAAGAGAAAAGAATGCTTTGAAAACTCAATTTGATGTTATTTTAAAGAAAATAAAAAGCTGCATATTTCTTTGAATAAAATCAGAAAGGATTTTGTTTCTCAGACTAATATTGCTACTTCTACAATTGACAAAAATGAGATTTATGTTTTGAAGAGTTAAATTGATTGTTTGGGCTCAATTTTGAGCCAGTATGCTTTTAATCATGATAATTGGAATCTATGTTTCATAGGAAACATATTCCACATATGCATGCACATACTGCAAGGCATACAATGCACATCATGCTCATAAGTATGCCCATGTATATACTTGTTCATATTATTACTACAAAGGTCATCTTGCAAAATTTTGTTTTGATATAGTAAATTTTACAGATAAGAATGTTTGGGTTCAGAAAAGTACTAACCCTCAAGGACCCAAGGACCCATGGATGCCAAAAGGCACACCTGTTTTATTTGATGTAGGTGTGTCCTCTCTCAAGACGTGAGAGAGTTGGTGTCTTGATGGTAGATGCACTTAGCTTGAAGGAAAACACAATTGAATGCACCACTATCAAAGAGTTAAAGTGGAAGACCACTTTTGATTTGGAGAAATAGAGTTAGCTTTGTCAGTATCGGTAATTATTTATATCTCCATTTTTAGTTTAAATATGCTTTGATTTGTATGTATAAGCACATGTTGTCTGTTTGGAATATATATGCATTTTGATTAAATGTTTAAATGCAAATTTTGTGAAAACCTGTGATATACTTATATAGTTTTTAAGATACGCTCTTGATTTTTGTGTCAAATTTGATCCATATCTTTTGTGTACTTAATTCTAATTTAATTATATGTGTATATCCTAGTTTTGATGATTCTTGCATTTATACATGTATTCTTTTAAAACTCACTTGTTTTTAATTGGTATAGTTTTTGAACCAAATTCAAACTATTTTTTCACATGGTAATATTTTTAAATTATTTTAAATTATTTTCAAATAGTTTTCTTTGAAAATATCTACCCTTAGTCTACGGTTGGTTGGTTGATCATGCATTGTATGAGATATTTGACTATTCTTTTGACATTGTATGTTCGGTTGGTGATAGCAAATGAGTTATACACATGATTTATATGATATTTAATTTTTGTATACTCATTCATGTTTATCTATATATGTATATGTCAAATTTCAAGTAGTATTAAATTGCAATTGATATATATATATATATATATATATATATATATATATATATATATATTCATACATATGATTTGATTGATTGTACATGTTTAACAATGTCCATATATGTTTTTTATAACACAATTATTACACACTAAGTTTGATTTTATTTCAAATACCATATATTTATTTTGTTTTAACAAGCTTATGCACTTGTTTTGTTAGTATATTAAAAAAAAGGAAAAACTTTTTAAATGGATTTATTTTAATCTTACACTTTTTTCTAAAAGGAGAAAGAAATTGAATTGTTTTGATTTCAATATTCAATTTGTATCTATATCCCCAATTGTTTTTAATTAGAATTGCATGTGGTATTTACACCCTAAACTCAAAATCGTTTTGTTTTTCAATTGGTATCCGATCTCAATTGCAAATTATAAACACACATACAATTTATTTTTGATATATATTGCCTATATGCAAGGGGGCTTAACATCCCACTAAGTATAGATTTGTGATGAGTGTGTTATGTAAAAAAGAGCTTCACATATCTTTTCTATGTAATATACGTGTGTAGAGGGAGCTTAACTGATGTAATACCAACCTGGATCGCAATCACCTTCAAATCGTAACCAAAATTTAAAATTTAGAATAAGATAAGATTTTGGGTTTCCACCCCTTACGCGGGCTTCTCATCCAAAAACTCGAGAGCAAATAAACTCAAGAATTAAGCCAGATAATTTGAGGAAATTTTAATCATTCCATAATCCAATACAATAGTGTAGGGGGCCTTATATAGGCTTTACAAAAGAAGACTACTGGGAAATAACCGATGTGGTACTAAACGTCCACAAAAGACCACAAATAAAACTAAAACATCTACTACAAATAAAGCTGAAACAAATCCAATTTAAAGCCAAAGAACACCAGTGCGTCGCTTCCTGAAGTATACTCGATCGAATCTGCTCCTGAGCGGCATGATGTCCTCATCAATTCCCCCCGGTGGAAAGGACTCGACCCTGTCGAGTGTGGGGACAGAACTGCTGCTGGCTATGATAGCGCTCCAGTCGAGCAGGATCAAGATGCTGGAGGTCTTCCTCGGTAATTCAAGAATTTTCTGAATCAGGTTTTCCTGTCCACTTAATGAGATAGCGTCACATCCCTCCATCTCTAGTAGAGATAATCTGATCATCCAAGATAGAATCTATATTTTCTGTTACATAGGACAGTTTAGGGGAAGTGGAGGTAGTGGGGGCTCTCAGAAAGAAGGTCTTGGCTTGGCTCATCCACGAATGGGTCAGAAGTGGTATAAAAAATACCTCTATATGGAACCAAATCCTCAACATTAAAAGTGCAATTGATGCCAAAGTCAGGTGGGAGATCCACTACATAAGCATTTGAATTGATTTTCTTGAGAATCTTGAATGGCCCTGCGCTCCGCGCGTGTAATTTCTTCACGGTTCCTGATGGAAACCGCTCGGGTCGCATGCGGACCATCACATAATCTCCGACATTAAAAGTTCTTAATCGGCGATGTAGATCTGCAGAAGCTTTATAATCAGTATTATTTTTCATTATCTTTTCTCTGATCTCCTTATGTAATACATGGATATGAGATGCAAATGCAGATGCTGAGTTTGATACCCTAGAATGATGATGAGCCATGGGAATTAAGTCAATTGGTTGCCTGGGCTTAAAACCGTTTACTATTTCAAAAGGACTGAAACCCGTAGTCCTATTGACAGATCCATTATATGTAAATTCAGCTATAGGCAAAATGAGATCCCAAGTTTTCAAATATTCTCCAACTAGACACCTAAGGAGATTTCCTAGTGTTCTGTTTACTACCTCTGTTTGGCCATCTGTCTGTGGATGAAAGGCTGTTGAGAATTTCAGTTTAGTGCCCATCTTATGCCAAAGTGTTTTCCAGAAGTAGCTAACAAACTTAACGTCCCTATCGGACACCATGGTTTTAGGTATCCCGTGCAATTTGACGATGTTATCAAAGAATAAGACAACTACTCGAGACGCATCTGAGGTCTTGAAACACGGGATAAAGTGAACCATTTTTGAGAATCGATCAACTACTACTAGGATAGAGTCGTGCTTTTTTTGAGTTTTGGCAATCCTAGTATGAAGTCTAGGCTCACGTCTTGCCAGGGGCAATTAGGTACAGGAAGAGGAGTGTAAGGTCCGACAATCTGCTTTTGTTACTTGGCCAGTTGGCACGTGCGCATTGGCTAACTATTTTAGAGACATCTCTTTTCAGACTCGGCTAGTAGAATCGGTGTTCAACGGCCTCAATTGTCTTATTCTGACCGAAATGTCCCGCCAGACCTCCAGCATGTATTTCTCAAGAGAGAAAATCCCTGAGGGACGTACGGGGAATACACAGCTTACGGAATCTGAATAGATAACTGTCTTGAAGGAGAAAATCGTACATCTCACGAATAGGGCTGTCTCGTAACGTGACATAAATTTTTTCAAAATCGGGACATGAATCATACTCCTCTCTTAACTTCTCGAATCCAACCACTTCTGTGCTCATTGCCACCAAGATCGTGACACGTCGACTCACCGCATCAGCGACCTTATTCTCGATGCCTGCTTTGTGTTTGAGAACAAAAGTGTAATCCTGCAGGAACTCCACTCATTGCTATGTCTCGCATTCAGTCTCTTCTGGGAGTTGAGATACCTTAGCGCTTCATGATCTGAATACAATACAAATTCCTGCGGTAACAGATAATGTCTCCAGTAGCGCAAAGCCTGTATAACTACATAAAATTCCTTGTCATATGTGGAGTAGCATTGCCGGGCATCATTTAGTTTTTCGCTGAAATAAGCAACCGGGTGGCTTTCCTGACTCAGTACACCACCTATTGCCAGTCCCGATGCGTCACAAGTTACTTCAAAAACTTTTAAAAAGTCAGGGAGACGCATTACGGGAGCTTCCGTCATCATCCTCTTAATTTCAGCGAAAGTCTTGGAGGCAGCAGGAGTCCACTGGAACACCTCGCTCTTTAAACAGTCGGTTATAGGTGCCATAAAAGCACTAAAATTCTTTATGAACCGACGGTAGAAAGTGGCTAACCCGTGAAAGCTTCTGACTTCCGTAATCGTTCGGGACTGTGGCCACTCAGTTATTGCCTTCACCTTTTCAGGGTCCGCGGAAACCCCCTCGGAGTTAACCACAAATCCTAGGAAGATAACCTTGTCTATACAGAAAGCACACTTTTTTGGATTTGCATAAAACTTCTCAGCCTGGAGTGTGCAGAGGACTTGCCTCAGATGTCCCACATGTTGCTCCTGGGTTTGGCTGTAAATCAGTATGTCATCAAAATAGACCACCACGAATTTACCGATAAACGGTCGAAACAATTGGGTCATTACTCTCATGAAGGTGCTAGGAGCATTGGACAGTCCAAAGGGCATAATCAACCATTCATATAACCCGTCTTAGTTTTAAATACGGTTTTCCATTCATCCTCTGGTCGGATTCTAATTTGATGGTACCCGCTCTTAAGATCAATTTTGGAGAAGACTGTGGCACCTGACATCAGATCCAGCATATCATCAAGGCGGGGAATGGGGAAATGGTACTTGACGGTAATTTTATTGATTGCACGACTATCCACACACATACGCCATGTACCATTCTTCTTTGGCGCCAAAAGTGCGGGAACCGCACATAGGCTCAAGCTTTCTTTGATGAACCTCTTGTCGAGTAACTCTTCTACTTGCCGTTGTAATTTCGCATGCTCAGTTGGGTTCATTCTATAGTAGGGCAGGTTCGGTAAAGTTGCTCCTGGGACTAAGTCAATAGCATGTTGAATGTCACGCATAGGGGCAACTCTCCTGGTAGATCTTGTGGGAGAGTTTCGAAAAACTCCTCCAGAATTGGTTTAATATGCTCAGGAATCTGCTCCTCGATATTCCGGTTAGCCTCTCGAGCCACGAGAGCATAACAAGTAGAACCATCCTGCAAGCTCTTTTCAATTTGATCGTGGCTAATCAAATTCATTTCCATCTTACTTTTGGCCTTATCACCCTTTTTTTTTAGGATTACGTCCACTTTGTCTTTTCCTTTGTCATCCTCTTTTTATCGGGTTGGCGGTTTCGGTTGATTTGGCATAATCTTCACCCTTTTTCCGTTATGGACGAACGAACACTAGTTAGTACGTCCATATATGGTCACGTCTAAGTCAAATAACCATGGTCGACCCAAAATGATATGACCTACATTCATGGGGAGTATGTCACACCACATATTATCTGTGTATGTGGCAAACTGGATGGGAATTTGACATCTCTCCTGAACATTTATGGATGTAGCGTTGATCCATGTAACCTTGTAGGGGTTGGATGCTTCACCGGTCTCATCCCTAAGGTGGTGATTAGCTTTGACGCAACAGCGTTGATGCAGCTGCCACTATCCACTATTACCTTGCAGTTCTCATTGTCAATTTTTGTGCAAGTTTGAAATATGGCAGTCCTTCTCCAGTTGTTGAGTAGTTCAGGCCGGGTTAAAGTACATCTAACCACTCCTAATTGGGTGCGAGCTACACTATGAGGTAGGCTCGTCATTTTCACAGTTCTGATGCACCCATTGAATTCATACTCTTCGACAGAGGCATCTGAGTCATCATCTTGTTGGTGCACAACCTCTTCTCCATCATCCTCTCCTTCTATATCTTCAATGGGAACTTCTACAAAGAGGGTTTTAGTTTGACTCGGGCACTGGCTGGCAAGATGACCATACCCTTGACACCTATATATTGGGTTCTAGGGTTGACTTTTCCCGGTTTATTAACCGTTCTCTTTTCGGATGTGAAGGGCTTTGTTCCAGAAGGACCTGCTGGTTTGACGCTAGAGGAACTGGAGGCAGGTTTACTTGGGGTAGGAAGAGTTCGGTTGAAGCTTGGCTGGCTAGTAGTAGCGGTTCTAGAGTTATCCCTAAAGTTATTTCGGTTAAAATAGGATCCTCTAGACTCATCTAAGTCGGTAACTAGCTGATATGCCTGTTCTAGAGTCGTGATGCCTCGAGCAATGAGCTCTCGGCGATAATCATCCCTAAGACCGGACCTGAACCTAGATAGGGTTTGTTCGGGAGATCTAACTCGATAGCTCCACACCGATTCAAATATTCGTCAAATTTAGCAATGTAATCAGTGGCTGATTTGTTCCCCTGGGTCCATCGATTCCATTTGTCTAATAATTGTTGACTGAATGATGGTGGAACATACTTCAACATAACCTTCTCTTTCATGCTTTCCCAAGTGTTCACTGGGTTTTCCCTTCTGTACCTCATCATCCCTTCTAGGTTTTCCCAATATTGCCCAGCTTGTCCCGTTAGTTTCATTACGGCCAATCGAATCTTCCTTGACTCAGACATGTCATGCCAACGAAAATATCGGTCTATAGCCAACTGCCAATCTATATAAACCTGAGGGTCTAAGCGCCCGTCGAAGGAAGGAGCATCTACTTTAACGCTCCTGATATACTGGGCATCGACGTCAGTTGTATGGTAAGGTGGGCCTTGCTCACGCCTGGGAGACCTACTGTCATTTCGAGAACTTTCCTCCTCCATGATTCTTCTCCTATTGGTCTCTAGCCTACCAATTCGGGTTGCTAGATCCCTACAATTGATATCAACCTGATCCCTAACTTCTTATAGTTGTCTGTCCATATTTTCTATCTTGTTTAGGATTGTGTTAAGTGTATCATGAATGCTAGGGTCCATTGTGCTGAAGTTTCTCCTACAGAAAAAGTTCTACCACTTCTAGTAGGCATGCAAGATCTTACCTGACTCTAAATGCAAGCTGTCCTAAAACTGATATGTATGTTATGCAGGAGGAGTCAGAGATTAGAGTGATGAAAGATAATACCAATTTTAAGCTTTGTAGATTAACACGTGATTAAAAAAATGTAATGTGGAGACAGTGATAAAGATGCGTGTTGACACAGTTAACTCCAAGATAAATCAAGTGATCACAAATTCAAATTAGTTAAGTTGCACAATTAATATTAAGTCGGGTTACCACTCAAGGTCAGAATCACACAATCACTTATTTAGTGGGCAACAGTCAATGAATTCTACCTTGCGACAGATTGGAAAGGCTAGCTATTTTAAATTAAGTGGAGAGAATAACTGAATAGAATATTCAAAATTACTTGGGGAGGCGATCGTAACTCAAACCTGAACGAGACTGCTGTAGGCGCGTAGTACTGGTCGTCACGAATCCACTGCTTTGAGAACGGCTCGATTTGGACTTAAATGAGCTTTGAACTGTCGTCTGAAGTAATGCTGCGATTCTGGACTGAGTCAGGAACGAACTGGACTGAGTCAGCGAACGATCTGGACTGAGTCAACTCAGTGAAATAACCCGGTTGCTGACGTCAGCGCTGATGTCGTAGTGTATCGGGTCGAGTTCGGGTTCGAATCTCTTAACCCGACCAAACCCGGACCCGCAATCCGCTATGACTTCTTTTTAAAACGCAAACGGGTTTAGAATGGGTCGGTTGGGTTTGGATCCGGCCCAACCACTTAAGGGTTTGAACCCAAGCCCAATTAAGAATTCGGGTTGGGTTTTAAGGAGACTCAACCCTGTTTCCTTCTCGATCGACCTCTCGGGCTAGGGCTCGGAGGAGTCCTCAACAGCGGCCGGCGGCGGCGGAGATCTTTCCTTTCGACTGGAGCGGCGGCTCTGGCGACGGAGAAGGTGTACTAACTTAGGTGGAGTTCGCCGACGGCGATGGCAGATCGAGAAGTGAAGCTTCGTCGGCAAAATCTAGGGTTCACCTCGGGCGAAACCTCGACGACGACGATGTGGTGATGAGTCACGCAGGCAACAGTTGGCTCTGGCAAGGCTCTGTTGGCGGCGGCGGAGCACAATCGGAGGAGAAGCTCTGCGACACTCTTTGGGTCGATTGAGCGAGGGATGAGGCGATGATGGAAGCAGGCGGGAGGAGGGGTGGCGGGGAGCGTGATGTTTCTCTTGTAGATCGGGTGATGAAGATGGCCTGTTGGAGGAGATCTAGAGATCTCGCAGGAGCCTGTGAAGACCTGGAGCGGTTGGTGATGATGACTTCGTCGGGCGGCGGCTGCGAAGATGAAGTCGGAGAGGTGAGATTGGCCTCAGGAAGCGGCGAACTCTCCGATCAGTTCTGAGATTCTTTCGAAACTGCCCCACTGTGATACTCCTTGCTCCCCGATCAAGAATCAGGGCTCGATGGCGATGTTGATCGCCGATGGTGATGGCGGCGAACGGCGGCGGCTTCCTGGCGTTGCTGTCGGCGGCGGCGGAGGCGTGGATGAACAATGTTGATTTGGATTTATGGGGGATTTTTGACGGAATTTTCACTGTAATTTTTTTTGTTTTTTGGGAACAGTGAAATCTTTTTCTTTTCTTTTCTTTTCTCCCTTTTTTTGTGTGGATGGATCAGGGATCTAGGGCTGATGTAGACCTAAGGTTTGGAGAGTGAAAGAGAAATTTGTAAAGGGAAAATGTGAAGGGGATTGAAAACCAGGGCTCTGATACCAAAATGATGTAATACCAACCTGGGTCGCAATCACCTTTAATCATAACCAAAATTTAAAATTGAGAATAAGAAGATTTTGGGTTTCCACCCCTTACGCGGGCTTCTCACCCCAAAACTCGAGAGCAATTAAACTCAAGAATTAAGCCAGATAATTTGAGGAAATTTTAATCATTCCATAATCCAATACAATAGTCTAGGGGGCCTTATATAGGCTTTACAAAAGAGGACTACTGGGAAATAACCGATGTGGTACTAAACGTCCACAAAAGAACACAATAAAACTAAAACATCTACTACAATAAAGCTGAAACAGATCCAATCTAAAGCCAAAGAACACCAGTGCGTCGCTTCCTGAAGTATACTCGATCGAATCTGCCCCTGAGGGGCATGACGTCCTCATCATTAACATCTCCATCTATACATTATATTTAATACTCATGTGGTTTAGGGCATGATCAACCTTTCTCCATGTAATGCATATATGAAAGTAGACTTCACGTCTCTCCTCGTCATGAATTTATATCGCATATAACTATATTTTATTATTTTTTTACTCTTTTTGATGATGTGACAAAAAAGGAGAGAAATTGAGTGTTTATATATCCGTATCTTATGTTTTATGCGTATATGTTTGCTTGTTTATGAATGCTTGTTTTGATGTTTAGAGGTTTATTAAATATCTTGTTGTTTATTAGCTATGCATGAGTTAATGGGGAGCTTTTATAAAGCTTTTCTTTAATCCATGCATATACAACTCCATTAGTTTTGTCATTATAAAAAAGAGGAGATTGTTGGCCCAAAGGTCTATCACTCTAGTTTTGATGATAACTAACTCATGTAGTTATTGTACTAATAATCTTGTGATTTTTTAGTTTTATGTGATTAAGATTATGATTTTAGTGTTTAGTTTCAATAATAGACTCAAAGTTAAGTTTGAAGCTAACCAGTATTGATTTAAGAGTTAAAGCATAAATATCACACCTAGCATTTAAGAAGAGTCGAGCTCTAGGAATCAAGCTTGGATCAAGTCAAGATGAAGAAGAAGGTGAAGACTTGAGTTCATATATTAAGTTTTGATTCTTGTAAAGTTTAGATAAGAATTAATTACTCAAGCTTACACACTCACCAAGGTTTGATATTGATTTTTAAGATCAAAAGTTTTAAGTTTATGATTTAAACGAAATAAGTTTGAATTTTATTTAACTTGTTATGTGTTTATACTTTATAAAATAAAGTTTCTATGATTTCAAAATGAATTTGAAAATACAAAAAGAAGTTCAAATATTTGTAATATTTGATGATTTTTTGACCACACATATTTGCGCCAAATAATAGTTGTAAGAACTTATTTTTATAGAATTTATGAGAATTTATTTGAATTTTAAATGAGTTTTAATTATTTATAAAGAAAAATATTTTTGGGTTGAAGCCGGTTGACTGCCCGGTCGACCACTTTGCAGAGATAGAGTTCTACCCGTCGATTGCATGGTCGACCGCTTGTGCGCAGACGTGCACAGAGCTCTTGGTCCGATTGACCGCTGGCTCCAGCTCATTTGAGCAGGCCCAGGCCGATCGACCGCCCGGTCGACTGCCTGCACTGAGTTCAACACTGAGTACAAAAGCCTGTTCTGGCCGATCAACTGACTCGATGGCTAGTTTTTGTAGCCGTTGCTGGATGATCGTCCGATCGACCGATTGCCTGTTAAAATGAACATATTTGTTTTAAACAACTGTTTTTTATTTTTAAACAGTTTTGTTTTATTCCAAATGTCTATTTCTTACTCTTTATAGGTTTAATCAGTGTTTTAATGATTGAGATTAATTTCTAATAGTTATATCCCCTCTCCTATAAATAAGATCCATTGTAGATAGTTTCTTATCAAGAGTTTACAAGTTTTTGACAAGTTTTGAGGCAAAGTTTTTGAAACCATTTTTTTAAAAAAAGTTTTAATGTGCTATTCATTTTCACATCTTTGAGAGAGTTTTCCTACCAGTTTTTCTTGAGTCTTCAAATTTAAATCTGAGTTTTCTCACACAAGCTTGAGCCCAATATTTAAAATAACGATAATGTAATGATAACGTTTTTCTTCTGTTATGTTAACATAAGTTATAACGTAACTCATAACATAGGTTACACAATTTAATATTTAGTTAATAAAAAATAAAATATATACTATATTTAAGAATTTTTATAAACAGGAAAATAACTTAAAAAAATCTAAAAAATATCAAAACAATATATAACACATTTAGTAAGTCTCACAATAATTTTTAGCAAGTATCACAATAATTTTTCACATTCACAAGTTATAATTCATAATTTCATCTACACAAACAATAATATCATCCGCATATTTCATTATAATTCATATGTTTTAGCCATGCTATTCAATCTATATAAAGATTTATAATTCATTTACAATAATTTATAATTCAATCATAATTCATAATTTTTAGTCATGCTATTCATTATAATTTATAATTCAATGTACAATATGCTATTCAATTATACCCCCAGTGTCCTTCACTCTCTTTGATATTTTACCCCCGGTCTCTCTATGCTCTTTCACCTATCACTCTCTCTGTTCTCTCTCCCTTCGATCTCTCTCCCCTTCTGATCTCTCTCTTTCTCTCAGCTTTCTTTCGCGATCTCTCTCTCCTCTCTCTCCTTAAGAGAGAGCAGAGAGAGATCGGGAGAGGGAGATAGAACAGATAGAGATCGGAGGGGAGAGAGATCCGGGGGAGATTGAAAAAAGAAAGAAAGATAGAGAAAAGAAAGAGAGAGATCGGGGGAGAGAGAGTTTACATGTGCCTGGAGATGGAGAACCACCGCTTGGAGACGACGCCGACGAGAACCACCACGACAGAGAACCACTAGAGATGGTTATTTTTCTTTTGTTGTCAATCAGAGAGAGGTATGTCTTCTTTATTCTCGGGCCGAATGAGGAGATAACGACGAGATTGCAGAGAGGACAACGAGTGAGCAAATTTGAGGGAATTTTTTTGCTATAGACCGGGAGAATATGGGGGTTATAAAAAGTTGACTTGCACCATAACGTAGTTTACAATGCGTTACGTTAATAATGTAACGTAACGCAAGTTATGGGCAAAATAACCATAGTTATCAAATATTGCGTTATAACGAGTTATAATAGGTTATATAACTGGTTTTTTAAAACACTGCTTGAGCCAATCACTTGTATATCTATACTATAGGATTTTTGGTAGTGAGAATTTTGTTTGTGGTCACGAGTGTTGATCACAAGTTGTTCTTTCTTGTATTGTGAGTGGATTAGAGGTTGCGGCCTCAAGGCGAGCTTACAGGTTCGTGTATTGGGTTCTCGCAAGAACAAGTGAGGGACGTGCGGATTCGAGAGTTCTTGAGAAAACTTGTAACGTTGGGTGATCTTGCAGGATCATGCATAATTGAAATCTTTCATTGTGGTGAAGGAGGAGACATAGAGCAAGTTGCTCGAACCTCGAAACAATTTCCCGTGTTTTGATTGCTCTTATTTCTCTCTCCCTTTCTCATACTTACTCCTTTTTATATCTTTCATATTCTTACTTGCTTATCATTATATACTTGATATTGTTTTATATGCTTGCACTCGTTTAAACCAAGAGCAATTAAGCATCTCAACTCTTATTCAAGATAAATTATGAGGAGAAGTTCAGAGCTCTTTACTGGGTATCCGACTTCATTTCTTTGTTGTCATTTGGGTGTTGATTTTGTTAGTTAAAATTTTTAATTTCCGTATTTGATTAGCACATCACCTATTCACACCTCACCTAGGCATTTGAATCTTTTTCTTTTTGGATACAACTATTCAGAAGACAAGTCTCCTTTTTGATTGGGTGTTTTTTTTGAAAGTCCCATGTCGAAGTTTGGCCATGACCTTTGTTTAAAAAGAATAAGAGTAATCACTTTTTCTTTTTTGTATTTCAAATTGAATAATCTACATATTTCTATAATATGGTTGCTTCTCAATGAATTTCTTGAAACTTCAGATCAATAATTTTTGATGAGATAATCAAAAAATAACATATATATAGATGTAGTATGCCTTTTCAGTGTGAACTTGAACTGTTTTCAGGCTGCAGAGGACAGGAGAGTGTAGGAACCGAGGATAGGATATTTCTTATTGCTTTATTTTGTCTATTTCCTTCTCGGACTTACTCAAGTGTCACTGGGTGAACAATTAGGGTTTATTTGTGTTTTGTAACTGTTGTTGTTTCTTTATTAAGAGCCTTCTGGTTAACATATAAGTATTGTATTCTAGTGTCAGATGTGATACGAGTGGCATTTTAAAATGCGGATACAGATATCCACATTTTTAGTAGTAATATAAATATATAATATATTATATAATATATACCACTTTACTAACTGGAGAAGTTCCTTTTAGACCCACATTTGGGACAATTTTCTCGGACTGGTGACATGGATCAAATAATTTTGATTTTTCATCTTCCAAGCTGGATAATTAAAAGGTCAATTAAGGGCAGTTGGGAATAACAAACAAGCCAATCTTTCCCCTTCTTCCCCTTCCTTCATCATCCGAAGGTTCAGAGGTTTCAGATTTGATCTATATTTTAGATTCGATCTCTTTCTCCTTTTTTTGCCCCCTGAAATGCTTTTTCTGCAAACTTCCGCATTTAGTAACTCATCCACTGTTTTATTTACTCTTCTCTCTATCTAAAGCACAAGCATCACGAACCTGTGCTTCTGAATAAAAAATGTAGAAGAACCAAAGTAGAAGCATCACTTTTGTTCTGGGCTCATGGCAGTTTTTCAGACAATTTTAATGGTTTCGTCTATTATGCTTGTTTTCTTTGAATAATTCTTCTTCTCTTTCTTTCATGTGATATTTCTTGATACTGATATTTATTCTCTTTCCCCTTTATTTTCCATTTCTTGATGATGCTGGTCGTTCCTCTCAACTGTAGAGGGAAAAGAAAAGTATCAAGTTTATTTCTTGTTTGTCTCTAGCTCAATATTTCTTGTTTGTTAATCATCTCACAGTAGAGTGATATCATCAAAGTTTATCATATAAAGTTGCATTCATCTTCGAGGGACAACATAAACCCATGGATGAATTGAATTTACTCTAGTTGTGAATAGCATCAGCATTGCTTGTTCATCTATTGATTGACTTCATAAATATGCTTGCAACATAAAGGGCACAGGTGAGCTGTTATTCACAGAGCCAACAAGCAGGGACTTTGTTTTTTGATTAATTTGCTTTCATATTTTGGCCAAATTCCATCTCATCTCATTGTCTATATGAGACCTCTACTCATCTGATTAATCTTTTGAACATTCATGGATTCTTGTCATGTTCATAGCTATTTGTATACCTGGATTATCTTGAAGCTGGAAGCCATCATCTGTGAGTTTCTTTGGAAGGACCACCCCTTTTTGTTGAGTGCAGGGATAACAAGTAAATGAAGTGTTGGAGATAAAGATAAATTGTGATATAAGATATCTGTTTAGCCTATGCGTATCGGTATCCGATTCGCTAATATCCAGTTTTCCGTCCAAATGAGTCACATGAGTATCACATGACCCATTTAATTCCCTTAATCAATTCAGTGATTGTTTTTCTTTAATTATAATGTTATTAATCCTGATTTTATCTTACTTATCTTCTTCCTAGCAGAAACCCCAACTAAATTGGCATGATGGTGATGGTAGAGAGGAGGATTGGCTTTGATGATAATGGTGTTGGTGGAGAGGAGGTCTGGGCTAGGGTTTGGGTTTGAATTGAGAAAGATTTTTTGGGTTAGGTGGTGGTGGTGGTGGTGGTGGTGGTGGAGAAGATACAAGGTGTGGTGGTGGTAGAGGGTTTAAGGAGCAGGAGGAGGTGATGGTGGAGGAGGAGATGGTGGAGGAGAAGGAGAAGAAGATGGTGGTGGTGGGTTTGATGAGGGGCTCACGGTGGTGAAGGAGGGGAGGGTGGTGGTGGATTTTAAAATAAAATAAATTGAATTGATTTTATGTTAAATTTAATAAATAACTATAAACACAAATTTGATAGTTAAGGGATATAATTAATATTAGTCAGAGTTAAAAAAAAAAAAAAAAAAACTAGGAGATCAGTTTTGGGGGTTACGTGATGGACGTGAGACCCCTATTGACGGAAAATGTAACAAAGTTATGCTGGAGGAGAGCAAAGTGATGATTTTCATAGTTTAGGTGTAAAGTCCCAAAGCCCTGATAGTATAGGGGTTTTATGCAATTAACCCAAAATATTAATAGCCATAAACACTCATGATTCTGTACTATTGGTTGTTTAACCTTTATCATAGTATGGAGGATTTCTTAAATAAAAATGTAAGGATGCCTAACCTTTCATCTCTTGCCTTCTTCTTTTTTTTCCGCACATTCTTTCTCTGTATAATTCTATACCTGTTTTATCCATCCCATATTTGATGAATTGTATGATGCAGGCTCGAATGCTGGAGAGAACTCCATCTATGAGTGATCTGAATGAACTGGTGTTTGGACAGGTATGCCAAGTTCATACAGGTACCCCAAGTTTATACAGGTACCCCTATGTGGAATCACATGTTATTTCTAGAGACTTCTGAAAATTTTGTCCTTTGATGTGCATTGCATCTTTTCAACACCATCATGTAGGACTATTTATTCCTTAACGTGTGCCATTTGAGAATTAAATAGGAGTTGTAAATATCAAATTTATATACTCGCTTTTGCACTCTATACATGTGCTGTCATCTTGTGGTATGCTTTTAAAGAAGTAATTGCATATACATTATACACTCATGATATGTAAATAGTTCATAACTAGTCTACTTGCCCGTGTAGTAATGCATGGGCTAAAGGAAACAAAGTCAAACATGTCATATGTATCATTTAGAAAATAATTTGCTATTTTATTTAAGACAAAGTATAAAGTTGGGCAAGCTTTATTAAATGCAAAAGGATTAAAGTTCCCATAGGTTCATCTTTAGATAATTTTTCCAACTTTTTCGAAAAAAGTTCTATAGTAATCCAACAATATATTCCCAAATGTGAAGTTTTGCTAAAAAAATATCAAAAAATCCTACAGTCTCTTTTTTTTCCTAACAAAAAGAAATACATCAAGCTAAATTATCTTCTTTTTCTGTAGGCATCTGTACCAAGCATAGAGATGCTGACCGCTGGTATTATTGTGGTTCTATATAGATATGGCAAGGACACATCATAACATGAATCACATCCTCACTTGTACTATGATGCTCATTCCATCCTTGTATGTAGCCCAAGAGTTAACTCACTCACTTTTGTAGTATGGTTCCATATTATGTCAAGGACCCACCTTAACATTAGCCTACCCTCGCTTGTTCTATAATGCCTACTCCATGTTTGTATTTAGTCCAAAGATTGTTACCATAGCTCCGATACCATACTGCAGTCCGTTGATCTATATCTTTATTGATCCTCAGAAGAATGACAAAATATAATTATGTAAAACTACGAGCAAACCTTTTCTTATATATAACACGTACAAGACAAAATCCTATCAAACTATGACTTAATATTACTAGGACGGTGAGATTCTAAATACTATTATAAGTCTCGGACTCTAAACATTAACAAATAATTTTTTTATGCTGCTATCCTTTTTGGTGTTTAGAGCATAGTTTTCAGATATTGGCATAAAGAGAAATGAGTATATTTTTTTGGATATTGGCATGAAGAGAAGTTCTACAAACTGAAAAAACTAATAGTAGTAGACAGGAAAAGCAGAACTTGTGTTTGTTCTCATTTTAGTATAAGCAACTTAACCATTTTTCATTCAGCCCCTTGATTGCAATTTACTCACCCCTTATGCACACAAGCCACATTATTTATTCTAACACACACCATTAATTGGCATATGGATATTAGCAATTTTCAACTTGGACAAGAAAACTGAAACCAAGTCTCAAACATTTCCTTTGTAGAAACATGAACTCGCTAGCTGAAATACTGTAGGAACATGTGGTGGAAATAATTCCTTACAAACAATCTAGTTGGAGGATTGAATGCTTTATTGCCTAATTCGGTTGTCATATTAATGGATTTGTTATTTCTTTTACGTTTCGCTATTCATCAGTCCATTTCTTTATGCCTATTAGTTATATTTGTCTGATCAAACTGGGTAAGTTTCATGGTAGAGCACACTAACCGTTGTGCTTTAAACCTTCAATGCAGGAGCATTTGGCACGGGATGATTTAGCGTTTCTTTTCCGTTTGAAGGTTTATCTTGTACTATTCTTTGTTCATTATTCTATAGGTTTCCATGTGAAATTTCTGGAGGTCAAATGGTTTCATTATCTGTGCAATTTGCTGTTTCCTTAGGTAATTGTAATAAGAGTTTCCTAGATGCGATGTTGGAGAGTACCAATAAAAATGTCTATTATTGGGACCATGCTGGAAGGAATTGTCTTCATTGCACAATACAGTTATCTCGCAATTTTATGACAATTAACAGTCGTCCATTACTGTCAGCCTATCATAAATAATCAATCTTGTATTTTGTTATTAAAAAAGTTTTATGGACTCCACTCTGTTCAACATTAATCTGTCAATTGAGGAAGATCAACGTTGTCTTTTTATACATTTTTCATTTTTGGCTTCATATTTAATTTAATTCTTCAATTTTAAAATCCCTGATGAAAACTGTCTGTGAAATACACAAATTAACTTATGCATTAAAAAATAAGATCACCCATCCATTAGTTACAACTCTCTTGTTATCTGGTGTGGAATTGTAGTTGGTCTGCAAACTCACAACTGTTTCTGCATCTCCAACTTCCGAATATCTTTGAGATCTCTGCCTCGGTGCGCTTGTTCTTGCTCTTGGTTTGGACTAATTATGGCATATATATCTGAACTTTGGCATCCAAATCATTTTTATTAACAATTAGTTCTTCTGCTTATTCCTTAAGGTGCCGCAAGTGTTGCTTGCATAAACATGTATGGTCCACAAAAGTTATTTTTTGAGTAAATGGGTGGGAAAAGCCTCTTCCACTAATAAAATTTTTAAGGAAACAACTTAGTTGATCAAAATCCGTAGCGGGAAAGTAGTACAGGCCCCATTAGAGTTATTTCTGTCTGCTTGTAAGGAATTAGGTTAAGCCTTCACATCGTTAATTTCAATGTGATGTTTGTTCAAAGTTGGTCCCTGCATCAAGGTTGAAAAGTATTTTATTAATTATGTTTTTGTTCCATAGTCCATTTTGTTATTCTGAGTACTTGATAGTGTATTTCATGATTAATTTCATCTGAATCCTCTGCTAAGGTAGTTCTACAGAAATCCCTGTCTAGATAAAAGAAAACTAGTTTGTGAATAGATCTGATTTTAGGCCTCAAATAAAAGAGTGCTGGGGCAAGCTTGAATCTCAGCCCATATACACAAACTAAAAGAATTTCATCACGGACTAAGCATTTCTAAATTAAACCCACACTGTTCATTCTTGCTGTCTAATTATATCTCTACATGACAGAATCATCTGTTAGTTAAAAGAGTAGCTATACTGTTAATGACATTTCTGTTTGTGATACATCACTGACTATTGCTCATACTGATTAGGTATCAGACAATGCAACATTTTATGGTGTTTGCCTACATGTCCAGGAGATAGTTCAGAGAGCACCAGGTATTTTAGGTGCCATTTCGCCCCTCACCAATCCTTCTTGCAAGTCGGGCCGCTTCCTGGTTTCTGCACCACGTTGTTATTGCATACTTACAAGAGTTCCATTTTTTGAGCTACACTATGCGATGTTAAATAGGTTTGCCTTGTTAGCAAGTTGCATTTATCTTTATCTTGGTGTGCTCAAAAATATGTTTTGTATAACTTGCTGGTTCTTGTGCATAATGATTTGATATTCATTGAAGTTTCCTCTCATTTACAGCATAATTGCACAGGAACGCCTTGATAGGATAACACAGTTTATCAGTGAAATGTCTCTAACAGAGTCAGTTCCTCAGGGGATCACAGAGCATGAGCACGTTAATGAGAACTTCGACTCCCCAAACAGGCAATCGTTTAACAGTTGGATGGAATATGCAATACCGGCAGATACCATATTGGGTCTTACTTCACCTTCAATTGGCCTTCCATCAGATAGGGAAGTGCCACCATTTCTATTCAGGCAATCGGAACCGCACTCTCCTGAGAGCGTTTCTGCTAGCGATAACTCAGATTTCAGTCATATACGGGAGCTGGATAGGGAGTCCAGGAAGTATTGGGGTCACTTTGATGATCATTCATCTGTAACCTCGGGATCACGCTCTGATAGTTTTGAAAGAACTAATGGAAACGTTGAAAATGGTCAAACTTCACCAGACATTAGCACAGCTCATAATTCTGTAGGCCAGAGATTGGTGCACACTGAAAGTTTAGAGTCCGTATACAGGTGCCACATAGCCCCTTTTTCTGTCTCTACTGATTATATATTTTTTATTCTTCCTTTCAATTTTATTTTGAAGCTTATTTATATGTTGTTCCCACTTGTTGTAATGTTTAAGCATTTTATAATCTTGACTTAGATATGATGCTTAGTTTCTTCTGACAGTTCAGTTAGAGGTGCGGGATCGGAGGATGAAGAGGATGATTTGATCTCCAAACATGAAATTGCTGGTGATGAAAACGTGATGGAATGGGCCAAGGTATTTTCAGTTCTGTCAAAATGGCTTCTACTTCTAACCGCGTCTTTATGGCATTTTTTGCTTCATCTAATCCTCAACACTGATATTGTTTTGATAGTTGCACAACAATGAACCACTGCAAATTGTTTGTGCTTATCACGCTCTTCCTCTGGCACCTCGGGGAGGTGAAATTGTTTTTCACCCTTTAGAGCATTTACAGCCAATCAGGTATTACAGACTCGGGGTACCTTCTTTGGGCTCAGGTAGTGCTTCTGGTATTGATCCGTCTTTTCCTACAGAAGTTAATGAGGTAAGATTTAAGGTGGTTCCTTATTGATAGCATTCTTCACTTTTCTATCATTCAATTAAAAATGCATTTCTAAAGGCAAAACTCTTCGACAAGGTTAATGCACAATTAGCAGCTGCAGAAGAAGCTATTGCATTGTCAATATGGACCGTGGCTACAGTTTGTCGTGTTCTGTCTCTAGAAAGTGTAATGTGCTCTAACCAATGGCTTATTGGCATTTTTCTTAATTTGGCTGCGTTAGTAATCTCGTTTTAATGTATAATTCTTCTGAAGCAGCTTAGTTGTTAATTACCAATGGGGTTTCATTTGTTATTTATATGTTAATAGAAAACATCATGCAACTTCTGTGAACTCTGTGAATTCTATTTTCAATGGAAAAGAAACTAAGACAACTTGTCTTTTAGGTTTTGACACTAATTGTGGGAGCATTATTGGAAAAACAAGTGGTAGTTATATGCCCAAATTTGGTACATTCACTACCATAAAAGAGTACATTCGGAATCATGCAATTTTCACCCTCTTTTAGAGCTCTGATTATTTCTTTCTAACCAAGCATTTGTACCCAAACCATTGTCCACAGGGTGTGCTATCTGCAATCGTGTTATCACTTATACCCATGATTCGACCATTTGAATGGCAGAGCTTGTTGCTTCCAGTGAGTCTCCTAACTTGTACAGAACTTTTTCTATGTTGTGAATATGTCCCTTTTCTTTTTGTTTCTTCTCTCTTTTTGGGTGAATCTGGAGCTGATTCCATCCTTTTCCGCAATTGACCATGTGGAAGTGTCTTTTGTGCTTTTCATATTTAAATTATGAGAGCTGTATTCCTCCCATTTCTAGTTTTAGTTGTGTAACATGTGCATACATCTATTGCCAGCATGATCTGGAATGGACTGTTCTTTTATGCTTATTATTACCATGAACTAGCACAGATTGTTATGTTTCCTTGTAAACATGCAAACTCCATTCTTATATGCATTGATTATGCAATTTTTGTAGTATAAATTACTTTTTGTTCCTGTATAGTGTCATGTGGACATAGTTTGACTCATCTTTTGCCTATTTTTCTGTCTTACGATTTCATTGTGAGAACCGTATTCCTTGCACTTGCTCGTATCAGGAATGATGCTACATGATATGATTCAGCTTTATTCTCTTTCTGAGGATTGACATTAACGGGCACAGACAATTATGTGAGACACCTTGTAAATTTATAGATTTTATGCTAGGATATGTGGATCAAGCTCTCTTTTAGAGTGAGGCTTGGCTCTTGACCATTTACTGAATTGAGCAGCTCTATGGAAAGACAACAAAACTTTTACAACTGTCTATCGGCCTTATAATATCTGAAAGAGAAAAGCATACCATAAAAATAGCCTTGTTAGTAGGTATGTGCCTGTACCTTATCTCTAATATGACTTACAATCATGCAGTCAAGGAGCAATCCTCGAAACTCTCATTAGAAAAAGTTGAAGCTGATAATATATGCTATTAGCAGTGCATTCATTTCTTAGGTGCAACATAATCGATAAGATATTGGAGCACATCCCTTTTAGACTAAATTCACAAGATCAATAATCATAGAAGCTAGAGCACTACTCAACATTACAAAATGAGAAAGGCTTGTCATGATGCTCGCAGGAAAAATTACCCATTTCTAGTTTACATCTATATGGAGTAGAAATCTCATTGCCTTCTTTGGTCAGCCAAGATTAACATTTAAGTAATCATGTCTAAGACTATAAAAATTAGTAGTTGATGTGGAAGGACCAATACATGGCTAATGGAGCTGGTTGTCCAAGTTGGCTTCACTAAGGTCTATGTAAGTGTCAAACGGAAGGAAGAGTTGCATCATAGACTCGTACACCCATTTGTTGTAACTAGTGTTTCTGGGATGTATCACGATTCCAACGTAGCACATCACCATCTGCCTCTTTAAGCACCATCACATGATGCATATTATCAGTAGATTCAGTATAGTGTGCTGTAAGTACATGAACTTGACTTTACAACCTTTCTTAACTGGTATAGTGGTATGCCTACCTTCATCAGCTTCTGAGGTAAACACTAGTATTTGAAGCTCAAGCTAAAGGATATTGCTTGTTTTTGGTGGACTAATGAAGAAGAGAGAATAATGAGATCAAGGTGCATGCTGGCTCAGTTCAGTACATGGTCTAGAGCTGAACCCAGCTCAGTAATATGTGTGTCTTTTGATAGTTTTGACTGGTGAGGCTTCAATATCTTTTTTTTTATTACATTGGATGGAGATAATGCTCCAGCCATAAAATATATATGATGCTTCAGTATCTTAAACTTTAAAACGCTTGCATTTTGTTACCTTCATATCTCATATTTTTGTTTAATCAAGTGTGTCGATATCACATCCATCTATTGAAAATTGAATGATGCTATTCTAAGATATATATTAATTCTCTTCAGGTTCTACCAGTAAAAATGCTTGATTTTCTTGATGCTCCAGTACCATTCATTGTAAGTCTGATATCATTTTCCTTTCAGTTTTGGATTGTTCTTTTTGCAAAGTATAACATGTTAAAAAGTTTCGGAAATATTTTGAACTATAGTTTCATAGATCCTAGAGTGTATTTATTGATATAGTCCATCTCAGCTTTTTCTACCTTCTTTGGTTGACTTGCTAGACATACAGCTCATTTTTAGTTTTTAGTTATATTCTTTACAATCTACATGTTATTTCCCCTTTTTATTCTGATATTTGTCATGGCTATGATGGTCTTACACAAGTTGTACTGTAGTATATATTCTGATTAGATGTAACCAAATGGAACAAGATTGTTGCTTGTAGAGGAAATTTGTACCCTTTTTGGCTTTTACTGGTTTTGTGATGTAAGATGTTGTTCTCTGTTTTCCCTTTCCTATATCCACTACATGTGCACGCACACATGCACAGACTAAACTATTTACTGATTATATCTAACATATGTGTGTATGTGTGTAAATACATACATACACATACCTACATACAAACACCTCTATGTATGTACAGTTATATGTATAAATATGTATATGGATATGTATGTATGTATGTATCCGTATATTATATATGTATGTATGCCTGCACGTGCACACACTCACACATACACACGAATGTATATGTTTATGTATGTTCCCTAGGATCAAACTAAAAGCTGTTCATCTTGATTTATACATCACGAAATGTATATGAAGTTATGACCAAAAAATTGTGTTTTCAAGACTTCTCATTATTACAAACGTCCATTTTGCAACCATTTGATGAATGCGTTAGAAGTCTTCAAAACACATTTTATTTTGTCCACACACTTCTTGATGTGTGGATTAAGATGAATGATGTGAATCACCCTTTGGGGTAGCTCATCTTGCTATGGTTTGCTAGGTGGTAATAGACTTTTAGTTCGTCCCTGGGGAACTATAAAGCATTAACAATGTGTTTTGTGCGCTTTGTGTGTGTCTATACACACGCAAACTACTGTGGAAAGCAAAATGGGAGAGAAGAGGCAAACCAGGGACTGGACTTCACCATGATTTAGCAGCAACAAGCGTCAAGGATTTTTCAAAAAGTATAAATAATAAAAACAGAAAAATTAGAAAAATTAGAACTTAAGAAAAATTTGTCACTAATAAAAAAAAGAAAGTAACACCAAAATCTGAATGATGATAATAAGCATCAACATAAGAAGATAATATATAATTACATACAATGTTAAAATTCCTAAATCCTGAAGCAGGTGCTAAAACATCCCAAAGCGGATATAGCAAAAATAGAGACTTAAGCGGGGATTTAGTAGGCTGTGTGTATGTGTGCGGGTGCAAACTGTACACATCCGAAAAAAACCTACTTGAATGTTGCTTTGGCGAAGCTATATATTGGGGGGGGGGGGGTAAGATCACGATCACCACCTGCGTGTTTTAGTTCAGCTCACAAGTCACTTTACTGTTGGTGATTACGTGCTCGCTTCCCCGTAGGATTGAAGGCTTTCTTTCCCAATTAGTTGAGGCTGCCTCGCCATAGGGTTCCTTAGACTGAGACAATACATGATCTAAGTGCAAAAATGAATATTGTTTTTTAGTCTTGATGTGGGTATATTCAAATAATTGTGAGTATACTTATCTTATAAGCTAATATAAATAAATATGAGGTGCAACCTAGGTTTTTACCCCTTACACTCTATTTTCTCAATTATCTCTCTCTCTTCCTCTCCTCTTTCTTCTCTATTCTCTCAAACTTTTCAAACTCCACTGGGTATTAGAGCAACTTAAAGGTACTGCATATCCAGTTCATCCCGCAGATCGAATTTGACTGGACCCACATTTTTTGAGGTGTTTCTTGATGGTTGTGTGATCGTGGTGTGTTCATGGTGAAAGATATAGGGTCTTTGCAGATCTCTCTGTTCGTGGTGTATTCGTGGATTTATGATTTCTTTAGATCTCACTGTTCATAGTGTGTTCGTAGATGAGGTCTAGGATTTTTGCAGATTTCATGTTCTTGTTCATTGTGAGATCAAGGAGCTCTGAGATCTCGTGTTCTTGTTGCATCTGCAAGCATTGTGGGCCATGGTGGTGGTCATGTTGATGGCGGACGTGGTGGTAGAGAGGGTAGCCGTGGTGATGGCGGGCGTGGTGGTAGATATGTTGGCCATGGTTGTGGTTGTGGTCGAGGTGGTGGCCGTGGTGGTGGTTGTGGCCCACAATACAGATATAGTTATCGTGGCATGAATGGTCACACTGAAAACAACTGTGACAGTGTTCTAAAAATCGGTTTCATTATTCGTGCGGTCCAACACTGAATAACGATTAATCGGAGATTTATCGGGGATTAATTGTTTTTAAAATTTTTAATATATTTAATTATATTTATACACAACTACATATGAATATATACAATTAATTATTGAAAATACCTAAATATTATACAAGACAATATCTAGATGTGAAGTTATAAACCATAATATGATGAACAAGACAATATAAATAAATAGTAAAAAAGAAAGAAGTAAAAGAACTTATCTCTTCAAATTAGTAATTCAAGATTTCAAATTTTGTAATATAAATATAAATCAAAGAACTTACTTAAAAAAATTAGTCAATTTATCAATCAAAATAACAAGCTTTAAAGAATGATGGAGAAAGATTGCTAAATAACTTAATTTGAAAAATAATAAAAAATAATAAAACATAAGTATTACTTTATGCAAAATATACAATAATAAAATTATAATTCATCTACTATTTAATAAATAACAGTTCATTTACTATTTAATAAAAGATCATTATCAAATCATCAACATCACAACATAAACTACTTAGCGATCCAACACAGACAAAGTGATAAGTTTTTCAAATAAAAAACATATGAAATACGTAAATGATGATCGGGGATTAATCAGATTAATCGGGATTAATCGCGGATTAATCAGGGATTAATCGAAGATTAATCGTTTTGGACCCGATTAATCGCTCGAGCGCATAATCAAAGCAATTAATGTAATATTAAGCGGGCTACCACTGAATAAGATTAATCGGCTGATTAATCTGATTTTTAGAACAATGACTGTGGGGCAAATAGGGTAAACGCGTGTATGCACATCAAGTGTATGATGAAAATATGCAGTTCACCACTTCTGTAGTTCTAATTCAGTTTCAACTTTCGATACCTCGTTTCCACTTGAACAGATTTTTCAGAAGTTGAATGCTCTTGCTAGTATCTCCTCTCAACCAACTATAACTGTCACGTCCGCTTCTCAAAATACATGAAAACGGAGTCGCGACGAGAATCGGTGATGTATATACGCGAGGAGAATGCCCCACGTATGCACACTAAGCCTAAAGTAACCTGAACATGTTATAAAATCTACTATAATAAATCATGATCACTGCAATAATATATATAGATGTCCACACATGATATCATATGAAATGAGAAAGAAATTGCAACTGGATGCAATATAGAGAGAATCAGGAAATAACTTGAATAAAAGAGAAATAGGAATACTAGAATCGAATAGGAAGAGACTCTGGGTCCTCGCGAAGCGTACGAGCTCATCAACACCTGATCAAAGAAATAAAACATCCAACTTGGATGCACAAATCCAGGGTCGTCAGAAAGCGACCCAATAACTGTGTAAAATAAAAGGAAAAGTGCACGTGCATATAACGTGTGAGCATACTATGTTACTATAAACTGAAATAAGACTAAAATAATATGCAAACATAAATGGACAGTAATAAATGGCAATCAGTAACAGAATCAGATGTCCAAATTAGGTCATGTGTATTTTCAGGTGTCTATCATAACATGTATATATCAATGTCAATGTAAGATTCAATTTTGTTATTAATTATGTCAGTGAACACGATTGTCACATGCAATAGACGCATTCCATACTACGCCTCCTACTATACATGTCAATCAGAGTCTTATGTTATTGAAACTGATTGGTTGGAGACATTGTCTGTGTTTTAAGTGGGTCTCGTACATACCCGGGACCACGAACCAGATTCCTGACGCTGAACCAGGCCCTACCGCAAGGTAGTCAGGTAACATGTATAATATGTATAACAATAACAAGAACATGAACAGGACGGGGTGTCAGTCACCCCACGGGAATCCTGCAGTGGAACCCTCTTTCTGCTACGCAACTTATATCCTAGGTCCACCCAAAATATAGACGTCTCCTCCATCAATTTTTCAATCCCGGTGTAAGTTATTTAATATCAGATTATCAAGATTATGTAATGCACATGTTACCCAGATCATTGGGATAACTCGGTGGCAGTCACGGTAACAACGTCAACAGTGTGATCAGGATACCAATATAACAGGAAATGTAATAAGTATAACAGAGGGGTGTTGTTACTGTGTAACAATATTTTTCCAGCGACTTTAGTAACATGGACAGTATGGTTATCAGGTAGGTGTCATGTATAACAACTCAAGTTTTTCAGGTAAATCATGATGTTCAGGATGAGTAATGACATGCTGGCATGAATAAAATAATCTATATGATAAAATATTCAATCAACTCTGATTCTCAAAGTCATCGATATATCCACCTTCTAAGTCACTAGTGTATCTAAGTCTCAATAACTTGAAATAAATGTATATACTCTACTACACTAACCGATCATCGCTATCTAGTCCAATCAAGATATAACTAAAGAGTGTAACATACATGAAACCTAGATTATATCTACATTTAGTAGTCAATATCAATAAGATCATTAATATTTAATTAATGTAATTAGGTAAATCAGAAATTCTTACTTTAATAATCCAAAACCAAGATCATGTTAAACATTAATATCAGAGGTAAAATATACGCACAACATCAGATGATAATCTAACAAAATCATTCTCATCTATACTATCAAGATTCAATGTAAAGAATATAAATCTTAAGTCTACTCCAACTCTAATTAAGTTCATATAAGTCTAAGTATCAAGAAGATCAGTCATCTTAATAGAGTAACATCGTGTTTATTCCACCATCAATATCAAAATAAATTTTCATCAAATAATCACCAAATAAATATCCGATAAATACCTCAAATAAATGTACTGTTTATTCACCAACATGAACCAGGCCAATCTCAAAATCAATTCAAGTCAGTCTAAGGTATACTACAACTAGTTTTGAATAAAAGTGGTAATCCTCTACATATGAAATGATGCTGGTAAACGCTCATATCAACTAAATAAATAAGGTGAACGTTCACTGATGTCTCATGAAGTAATACAGGTAATCATACTAGTAAAATATATCAATCGGTCACATGAAATGATACAAGCAACATATATATGCTACTGGCAATGATAATTAAGGAAATAATATAAGAGCAAACACTTATATGAAATGACGCGGTTTTGGATTCGAATCGCCGTCTGGTCTGCACTGCACGAATCGGTATGAATCTCCAGATCATCTCATGTGTCGGTCTTCGAATTGGCAGTGTATTAGCTCCGCAGCGAGCACGGATCCGGATTGGGTCTGGATCTCGCGAGTAGGTCCGTATCGCTATAACACGCAACCCAACACACAAAGAAGGAGAAGGACTGAGATATAGGAGATACCGAGACACACCCTATACACACATACCCATACATGAACTCACGTACACACTTGCATGCATGCATACGCATTATAACCGCACGCTAATACCCACTTCACATTAATTAAAAACATACACTACACATGTAAACACTCACGCACACATCCACATACACATAATTAAACCCAACGCACACCTTATCATCACACTTACGCAAACAATGTACACACATTATATATTAACATATGCATGCACATTCACGTCCACACCATCCGCACGCACATATACTTATAACACACTAATTAAAACGCTCACACTAATATATATACACAAAAGGAGAAGGAGAGGGAGACTCACACATCAGGGAAGTAGATGAGAAGAGCTTGGCTATGGAAGGGGTGCCCTCGGCCATGGCGGAGCTCACGGAGGATGAGGACAAGGAGAGGGTGATCTCGGTGTTGTGGCGGATCCGGCGGCACTCGAGGAGGCCCGGGGATGGGGGAGTGCTCACGGCAAGAAGCAGTGCTGCCTGGTAGTTGGTTCGGCCAGCAAGGAGGGGTGTGCGGCCTGGGTTGTGATGGGAACGAGGTCCATCCCTATGATGAATTGTCATGGTTATGATCCATGAGTTTGATCACCTGGTTGGGTTCAGCCAATGACTTAGTCAATTTCCAGGATGCAGTTTTCTGTGCCAAGATGCGATTTTGGAGGGCAATTTCGAATATGGTGCTGTCATTATTTGGCTCGATCATCAACACAAAAGTTGTAGAGGAATATTTCAGGATTATCTCAGGCTTTGAATCAAAACATTTGGATGAGTATGATGAAGTTATTCTCGTTTGAAGTTGCATGTCCAGTCATATTCTACCTGCACCGATTTGGACAGATTTGTGGGTTTCTTTATGCCTTGGAGATGAAAGGGTTGCTCTTCGGGCTTCTCTAGGCATAAGAAAGAGTGTTCTTATTATAATGTGGGGATACAAAGAGATTAGCCTTCTCTATATAAAGAGGGGAGATGAGAGTTATAGATACAATAACAAAAATTTACTGCACAAGAGAGTTGTTAGTGAGTGTTCGTCCTCTCAAGATTATTATGAAAGAGGTTGAAAATTCTCAAGTTATGCTATATCGGCTTGAGAAAGACACTTTTGTATTTTGCAATTTCTATAGTGAAATTGACGGAGAAAAGTGTGAGGAGGACGTAGGCACCACATTGTAGCTGAACCTCAATAAATTATTGGTGTACTCTGTTTGTGTGATTTTCTTACTCTATTTTTTTTATCACAACATAAAGAACGAGAAAGTCTTTGCTTCCCAATAAGTGGTATCAGAGCGAAGATTTTCTAAGCTCCTGTGTAAAGCTATAGAGGCGACTTCCAATCACATTCGTATGGTCAAACTCAACGGAAGCAACTGGATGATGTGGAAGTTAAAAATGGAAGATTTCCTCTACTGCAAGGATCTCTTTGCACCGGTAGAGGGAGATTCAGCCAAGCCGGAGACTACATCCGAAAACAATTGGAAGAAACTCCATCGGAAGGCAGTGGGATACATTCTGCAGCGGCTCGACGACAGCGTCTTGCAACATGTGTCCACCGAGACGTCTGCACATTCTCTTTAGAAGAAATTGGAAGATCTCTATGAAAGGAAGACGACAGGGAATACGGCGTTCTTGATCCGGTGGCTCGTGAACCTGAAGTACAAGGAGAATGGTTAATCGTCGAATATCTGAATGAGGTACAAAGTATTATTAATTAGCTTTCTTCTGTGAAGATGACTCTTGATGATGAACTGCATGCCCTGTTACTTCTGAGCTCATTATCAGATAGCTGGGAAACTCTTGTGGTTTCACTAAGCAACTCAGCCCCCAACGGCGTTGTCATTATGAGCCAAGTAACTGGGAGTCTACTAAATGAGGAAACAAGGAGGAAATCATTGGGCTCTTCTTCACATTTAGAAGCACTTGTCACTAAAAGGCGAGGGAGAAGAGCCAGAGCCTAGCAAGTATGACGGATCTAGGGGCAGATCAAAATCAGAGAACCGAATTTCAATGAAGGAAATTGAATTCTACTACTGCCACAAGAAGGGACATATAAAGAGGGTGTTGGCCCAAAGGCCCATCACTCTAGTTTTGATGATGATCAACTCATGTAGTTATGTGTACTAATGATCTTGTGTTTAATTAGTGACAGATTTGTTATCAAGATCTTAGTAGGTGTGGAGCTTCAACAAAGGATTTAAAGTCAAGTTTTGAAGCTTACACCGGTTTGATTCAAGAGCTTGTGCATAAAGATCACATCAAGTGCTCAAGAGGAGTCGAGCTCGTTGGATTGCATTTGGACCAAGTCAAATGATGAGAAGACTTCAAGGGAAGACTTCAAGATTAAGACTTGTGTCTAGGCATAAGATAGTTTTTAGAAGATTTTGTTTAGTTAAAATGTAAAGGATAGAGTAGTTGGTGGATTGCTCAAGTACATTTACACACACACACACACACACTCTTGATAGTTTTGTTTTTACAAAAGATTTTTACTTTGGAAAAATACTTTTTGGTTTTTGAAATTTCTTATATGCATGTCTTTTATCCAAAACCAAGTTTAGAGCTAATGTCAAAAATATAAATATCTTATTTGTGTATGGATCATATCCATACACTCTATGCCTTAATGAATTCAAAATATCTTGTTTTTGTATCATGAAGAAGTTTGGAAAACAGTTTAGAAAAATACAAGTTTTCATTTGAGCCAATATTTTCCTACTTACAAAAATAGTCCATCTTTTATAACATGCTTGATTTTGTGCAAGCATGTTTGTTTATCAAAGTATATTGGTAAAACTATTTTTGTAGATTTTTAAGTATTTTATGGGATTTTATGTGAGCCAAAAAGACCAAGTTTTAAATCCCAGTTTTTCAGTTTCAGGCTTCAGCAAGTCGACTAGTCGACCGACCAAGTCGACGAGGGCTGAAGTCGGCCAACCGGCTCGGTCGACCGACGTGCACGACGTGCACACCTTGACCTGGCAGATGGCCGGCCGACACAGTCGACCGGAACTGAGAGCAGTGCTCTCTGTTCTTTTGGGTCGACCGGGCGGTCGACCGAAGACTCCAACGGTCGGATTCTTGACCGTTGGCGGTCGACCGGGCGGTCGACCGACAGGTCTGACAGACCCCAACGGCTAGTTTTTGACAGCCTATAAATTTGGGGGTTTGGGCATTGTTTTTCACCAAGATTTGAGGAGAGCTTTCAAGCCAGTTTTTCTGATCTTTCAAAAGGTTTTCTCCACATAATTGAGAGCTAATATTTCCAATCAAAAGGGGAGTTTTTATCAAGAGTGTTTAAAAGAGATTCTTTGAGTTTTCCTCCACCATTCTCATCCTTATTTTCTCACACAACACTTGAGCTATCCATTACTATATCTACCCTATAGGGAGTGTTATTGTGAGAGGATTTTAGGTGATCAAGAGTTGTGATCACCAAAGTTCATCTTTGTTCTTTGAGGAGGCGGACGTGTGTGTTCGCATTGTTTCGGGTCCTAGTGTGGACTCGGTGTTCGGGTTCGGGTGCGAACTCTTTGTTTGAGGTGCGGCCTCGGTGAGTCGGTGGGCTTGCGTGTGTACGGGACTAGAGAGTCCGAGGGTTTGTAGGTGTTGCGGCACCGAGGAGAGATCCATTGGGATCGTGCATAGTGGAAATCCTTCGTGTGTCGAAGGCGGGGATGTAGAGCAAGTGTGCTCGAACCTCGAAACAAATTCCTTGTGTTTGCGATTGCTCTCTCTCTTTGTCTCTATTTATATCTTGCACACTCTTATTGTCTTTATCATTTACATGCTTGATATATTGTGTGCATAATTGATATACTTGCTTGGGATTGTTTGCTAACACTTGTATTCAACCAAGAGAGCCAACGCGGCACCTCAACCCATTCAAGGGGAATCTAGAGGAGTTTGTCCAAAGTCCTTCACCGGGAATTCGGAAACACTCTTGTGTTATACGTGGTGTTTAGTGTAAAAGTTTAGTTTAGGTCATAATAGTTTATACTTCCACATTATTTGGCATTAAGTGACCATTAGATTAGCCATCACCTATTCACCCCCCCTCTAGGTGAACTTTCAATTGGTATCAGAGCCAAGTGCTCTGAATTTGGGTCTAACAACCTAGAGTTAAAGATCCTCATTTTAGGCTAATCACAATATTTGTACACACACCATGGACTTCATGTCACCACCCACCTTTGACATTCTTAACATCCAATTTGGAAGGTTAAGATGTCTTTGTACCTCAAGGTCCTAGGCATTGATGTTTACCTTGCCATCACTAATGATTATTTTTTAAATGGCAAGAATATTGAGGATATTGCAAAAGCCCTTCATGCTTTAAAGTCTACCCTAAATGATGTTTATTTATCTAGGGTTGCTAATCTTGATTCGGCTTTTGTAGTTTGGAACACCCTCCTCTCCCTTGGCGAAATGATCAATACTATGCCGGGAGCGATTCGGACGTTGGAAGCAACACCTCCAACTTGTGCTATATGGTCCAAGGGGATAACCCCCTTGAGGTAACTACCGAATCCGAGGATGAGGACATGTCATATGATGAGCTTACCACTTTTTGTCAACTCCTACTTGAGAAATATGACATGATTAAGAAAGAAAATAAAAATTTGAAAAAGAAATTTGATTGCATGCATATAAACAAGATTCATTTAAATCTAAGATTGCATGCTTAGAAAAGGAAAATAAAGATTTGAAAGATGAGAATGTTTCCCTCATGTCTAAATGAATGATTTATGTGAAGGAAACAATACTTTGAAAATAAAATTGATTTGGTGAAAAATAAAAGGAAGTTGTTTTTCAAGAAAATAAGTCTTTAAAAGGAAAATTTGTGAAAAAGAAAAAGATTTTGTTTCTAAAAAGAAAAAGAAAAATGATTCTTTATCTCATCATGCTTTACATGCCACCACTAATGAGATTAAAGATTTGAAAAATAAAATGGATTGTTTGAGTTCAACTTTGAACTCTTGTGCATTTAACCATATTAGGTTGGAGTCAATGTTTTCAAAGAAACAAACTCCACACATTCATGCACAACATCATCATACATATGCTTATGTTGCACGTCATGATCACACTCCTGCACATAAGCATACTAAGGTGTACACATGTACACATTGTGGCCACAAGGCCATTTAGCAAAATTTTGTTATGACAAGTTGCATTATTTTAATTTGCTAATAATAAAAATTTTTGGGTTCCTTACAAGATAACCCCAAAGGACCCAAGAAAATATGGGTACCAAAACCCCCACCCCATGTTTTGATATAGGTGAGGGATCTCTCAAGACGTGAGAGATTTGGTGCCTTAATGGTGGATGCAAATGGACTTGATGAACACACATTTGATGCATCACTATCAAGGAGATTTTGGTGGGATGACCACCATGATTGGAGTTTTGGAGTTGGTAACATCTCTAAACTCCTACTTTTTATGTACATGCTTTTTACATATATCATATTTTGAGCATGTTCATGTTTTTATTTGTTTTGTGCTTCATGTGGTGATAACATGCTTAGATTAGTTTTTGTCAAAACTTGTATTATACATGTACTAATAGTGAGCTACATTTGTTTTATATATGATTGCACTTCATGCTCATTTGTACCCACTATATGCATATGCATAGACTAGTTTTGATGATTCTCATTTATACATGGTTTACCAATTTTTTATGATTTACTTCATGTATATGTATTATTAATTCAAATCTAATAAATATACATGTATACCCGTGAGTCTCTTGCCTTCATGCAAATACAATTAATAGACTCTTTTATGTTTGGGATATGTATGTGTATTGTTAGGATTGGATAAATCATACATATACCTAGAAGTGTGTTTTTGTTTAATGAAAAGTGAATTTTCATGTTTGTTTGATAAAAATGAATTTTTTTGATTTAAAAAAAAATTGATCATTATGTTTTAAAATTGGTATCAAAATTTAAATTTTTTTTTGTTTATTTGATATCTTAAGATTGTTTTATTCAAAATTTTGTTTTATAAGAAAAATTAAAATTTTTTGAGTTGTATTGCCTATATGCAAGGAGAGCTTAACATCTCTTCTACATATAAATTCATGTTGAGTGTATTGTATATTGAGGAGCTTGACAACTCTTCTTTATGTGGTACACGTGTGTAGGGGGAGCTTCACATCTCCTCTTATGCATTACATATTATATGTTATGTGAATTAGGGCTTGTCATCCCTCTTTCATGTAATATATATGTGTAGGGAAGTTACTTAACCGTCTTCCTCTTCATGAATGTATATCGCATATAACCTTTTATTGATATGATTGATTTGACCCCTTTATTGGTTTCTTTGTTTATTGCAAAAAGGGGGAGAAAAATTTGATGATTTTGTTTTACTTTAACCCCTTTGTTGATGATTGACAAAAAGGGGGAGAAGTATTTGAGATATATGCATGCTTTTGGTTAAAGAATTTATGTTTATGCATATATGTTTTGTTGTGCAAAGAGGAGAAAAAGATTTTGTGATTTTGTTTTATGCTTGATTAGCATGTTACTCCTACATTTGCATACATATTTATGTGCCTCATTGCATATTTATTTTGTTTATTCGGTATGCATGAGTTAAGGGGGAGCTTCTTTGGAGCTTTACTTTAATTCATGCATATATAACTCCATGAGTTTTGTCATCATCAAAAGGGGGAGATTGTTGCCCAAAGGCCCATCACTCTAGTTTTGATGATGATCAACTCATGTAGTTATGTGTACTAATGATCTTGTGTTTAATTAGTGACAGATTTGTTATCAAGATCTTAGTAGGTGTGGAGCTTCAACAAAGGATTTAAAGTCAAGTTTTGGAGCTTACACCGGTTTGATTCAAGAGCTTGTGCATAAAGCACATAAGTACTCAAGAGGAGTCGAGCTCATTGGATTGCATTTGGACCAAGTCAAGATGATGAGAAGACTTCAAGGGAAGACTTCAAGATCAAGACTTGTGTCTAGGCATAAGATTTAGTTTTTAGAAGATTTTGTTTTAGTTAAAATGTAAAGGATAGAGTAGTTGGTGGATTGCTCAAGTACATTTACACACACACACACTCTTGATAGTTTTGTTTTTACAAAAGATTTTTACTTTGGAAAAATACTTTTTGGTTTTTGAAATTTCTTATATGCATGTCTTTTATCCAAAACCAAGTTAGAGCTTAATGTCAAAAACATAGATATTTTATTTGTGTAGTGGATCATATCCATACACTCTATGCCTTAATGAATTCAAAATATCTTGTTTTTGTATCATGAAGAAGTTTGGAAAACAAGTTTTAGAAAAATACAAGTTTTCATTTGAGCCAATATTTTCCTACTTACAAAAATAGTCCAATCTTTTATAACATGCCTTGATTTTGTGCAAGCATGTTTGTTTATCAAAGTATATTGGTAAACTATTTTTGTAGATTTTTAAGTATTTTATGGGATTTTATGTGAGCCAAAAAGACCAAGTTTTAAATCCCAGTTTTTCAGTTTCAGGCTTCAGCAAGTCGACTAGTCGACCGACCAAGTCGACTAGGGCTGAAGTCGGCCGACCGGCTCGGTCGACCGACGTGCACAACGTGCACGCCTTGACTTGGCAGATGGCCGGCCGACCGACACAGTCGACCGGAACTGAGAGCAGTGCTCTCTATTCTTTTGGGTCGACCGGGCGGTCGACCAAAGAGTCCAACGGTCGAATTCTTGATCGTTGGCGGTCGACCGGGCGGTCAACCGACAGATCTGACAGACCCCAACGGCTAGTTTTGACAGCCTATAAATTTGGGGGTTTGGGCATTATTTTTCACCAAGATTTGAGGAGAGCTTTCAAGCCAGTTTTTCTGATCTTTTCAAAAGGTTTTCTCCACATAATTGAGAGCTAATATTTCCAATCAAAAGGGGAGTTTTTATCAAGAGTGTTAAAGAGATTCTTTGAGTTTTCCTCCACCATTCTCATCCTTATTTTCTCACACAACACTTGAGCTATCCATTGCTATATCTACCCTATAGGGAGTGTTATTGTGAGAGGATTTTAGGTGATCAAGAGTTGTGATCACCAAAGTTCTCTTTGTTCTTTGAGGAGGCGGACGTGTGTGTTCGCATTGTTTCGGGTCCTAGTGTGGACTCGGTGTTTCGGGTTCGGGTGCGAACTCTTTATTTGAGGTGCGGCCTCGGCGAGTCGGTGGGCTTGCGTGTGTACGGGACTAGAGAGTCCGAGGGTTTGTAGGTGTTGCGGCACCGAGGAGAGATCCATTGAGATCGTGTATAGTGGAAATCCTTCGTGTGTCGAAGGCGGGGATGTAGAGCAAGTGTGCTCGAACCTCGAAACAAATTCCTTGTGTTTAAGATTGCTCTCTCTCTCTCTCTCTCTTTGTCTCTATTTATATCTTGCACACTCTTATTGTCTTTATCATTTACATGCTTGATATATTGTGTGCATAATTGATATACTTGCTTGGGATTGTTTGTTAACACTTGTATTCAACCAAGAGAGCCAACGCGGCACCTCAACCCATTCAAGGGGAATCTAGAGGAGTTTGTCCAGAGCCCTTCACGGGGAATTCGGCAACACTCTTGTGCTATACGTGGTGTTTAGTGTAAAAGTTTAGTTTAGGTCATAATAGTTTATACTTCCGCATTATTGGCATTAAGTGACCATTAGATTAGCCATCACCTATTCACCCCTCCTCTAGGTGAACTTTCAGAGGGAATTTCGAATGTTCAAGAAAGAACAAGAGAAAGAAAGGACAAGGAAGACAAATCGACGGTGGCTGCTACCTCTGATGGAGAGGTAATAATTGGATGTGATGATAATTTTGTTGTCTTGCTTGTGACAACACCAGCTGGCTCGTAGACTCTGGTGCTTCTTTCCATGTCACTCCACGAGCAGACTTCTTCACATCCTACACATCTGACGAATTCAGTTATGTTCAGATGGGAAATGAAGGCATCTCAAAGATTGTCATAAAAGGAGATGTGTGTTTGAAAATTGGTCTGGGGTGCACTCTGGTACTCAAAGATGTGAGGCATGTCTCGGACATCCATCTCAATTTGATCTCTGCTGGCAAGCTTGACGACGAAGGCTACATCAACCATTTTGGCGAAGAAAAATGGAAGCTAACGAAGGGATCACTAATTGTTGCAAAAGGGAAAAGAGAGTTCTCTTTACACCTTGCATACAAGCATATGCAAGATGGAGGTGAATGCTATAGAAAAGAAGATCTCCACCGAGCTATGACACAATCGACTTGGCTATATGAGTGAGAAAAGTATGCAAATCCTTGCAAAGAAGTCTCTCCTACCTAGCATAGAGAAGGTACAACATTAGAGATATGTGATGATTACTTAGCTGGTAAGCAACATCGAATTCCATTCAAGCGATCCTTTCACTCCAATAAATCAAATGTATTAGATGTTGTGTATTCTGACCTCTGTGGTCTCATGAAAGTCAAAACTCTAAGCGGTGCATTCTATTTTCTCACCTTTGTAGATGACCGCTCACGGAAGGTATGAGCTTACACCTTGAAGTCCAGAGATGAAGTGTTGGATATGTTCCAACAATTCCAAGCAAGAGCTGAAAGAGAAACTGGAAGGAAGTTGAAGTGCATCCACATCGACAACGACGGTAAATACCTTGGTCCCTTTGACAAGTATTGTGCTGAACAAGGGATCATGCATGAAAAGTTGGTCCCAAGATACCTCAGGAGAATGGCATTGCCGAGAGGATGAACCATTATGGAGAGGATCTGGTGTAATGCTACGTCATTCCAAATTGCCAAAATCTTTTTGCGGTGAGGCAATGAGAACAGTAGTTGATCTTATCAACCTATCTCCTTCAGCTCCCTGAATGAGATATACCAGAGAAAGTTTGGACGGGCAAAGAAGTATCCTACAAGCATCTAAGTTTGAGTGTCGAGTCTCAGTTCACATTCCCAAATACGAGAGATTCAAGCTAGACGACAAAGCAAAGCAGTGCATCTTTGTCAGCTATGCCCATGAAGAATTTGGCTACAGGCCGTGGGACCCTATTGACAGAAAATCATTCGAAGTCGGGATGTGATTTTTCTTGAAGACCAAACCATTGAAGACTTTGACAAATCGAAGAAATTCGAAGTCTCCAATGAAGTTTTTATGGATCCCATCCTCCAGTGGTGCATGGTGATGGAGGGGGAGATGAGTATGACATCCCTACTTATGCTGCTGACAATCAAGTTCCTACTAGTGACGAAATACAAGATGATCATGTGCTGCAAGCGCCACATGTCGAATCTTAGCTAAGAAGGTCCACCAGAGAGCATGCCATCGAGGAGATACTCTCCTAGTAAGTATGTGCTTCTCACTGATGGGGGAGAACCAGAGAGCTATTAGGAGGCTTTGAGCATGAACACAAAAGAGAGTGGTTAAAAGCCATGAAGGAAGAGCTGAAGTCCCTTCATGAGAATCACACTTATGATCTGGTAAAGTTACCAAAGGGCAAATGAGCACTCAAGAATAAGTGGGTATTCAAGCTGAAGATTGAAGAAGGATGTCCACAGCCAAGGTACAAGGCCAGGTTAGTTGTGAAGGGCTTCAGTCAGAAGAAAGGAGTTGATTTCGGGGAAATCTTTTCCCCAGTAGTGAAGATGTCATCCATCCGAGTTGTGCTTGGCATGGCGACAATCATGAACTTGGAAATTGAACAACTCGATGTAAAGACAACATTCCTCCATGGCGATCTAGAGGAGGAGATATACATGGAGCAACCAGAAGGGAGCGAAGTTAAAGGTAAAGAAAATCTATTATGCAAACTAAAGAAAAGCTTGTACGTTTTCAAGCAAGCTCCACGTTAATGGTACAAGAAGTTTGAAACATTCATGGATGAGTAAGGATACTCAAAGACGATGGGGGACCACTGCTTATTTATCAAAAGATTTGATAGTGACTTTATTATTCTCCTATTATATGTTGACGATATGCTGGCGATAGGTATAGACATTGGAAAGATAACAAGTTTGAAGAATGAGCTTAGCAAGTTCTTTGCTATGAAGGACTTGGGATCTGTTAAACAAATCTTTGGGATGAGGATATCCTGAGATCGGCAAAAAGTTGTGATCTGGCTATCTCAAGAACGGTACATCGAGAGGGTGCTCGAGAGATTCCATATGGACAAGGCGAAGCCAGTTAGTACTCTTCTTGGTGCACACTTCAGATTCAGTTCTAGTCAAAGTCCTACCAATGAGAAGGAAAAGGCAGATATGGCAAGGATCCTATATGCATCGACAGTCGGAAGTCTTATGTACGCGATGGTATGCACGTGTTCCGACCTCATCCACTCAGTCAGAATTGTCAGCAGGTTTCTCTCAAATCCAGGGAAAGAGCACTAGCAAGCAGTCACATAGATTTTACGTTATCTTCGAGGATCATCAAAGACATGCATGTGCTTCGGTTAAGGTGAATCTTTACTACAAGGCTACACAGACGCCGACATGGCAGATGATGTTGATAGTTGTAACTCTACATCAGGATATCTAATTACTTATTCTGGTGGTGCAGTCTCTGACAATCTAGGTTGTAGAAGTGCGTGACACTTTCCACTACAGAGGCCGAGTTCATCGTAGCTACTGAAGCGTGCAAGGAAATCTTATGGATGAAGATGTTTCTACATGATCTAGGGCATGAGAAAGAGAAATACATTCTCTACTGTGACAGCCAAAGTGCCATCCATCTAAGCAAGAAATCAAGCTTCCACTCAAGATCCAAACACATCGATGTGCGTTATCATTGGATACTCAATGTGTTGAACAAAAAGTTACTACAGCTAGAGAAGATCCATACAGACGATTACAATGCCGATATGATGACGAAAGCGCTGCCAAAGGAGAAGCATGTTTTTTGTAGAACTTTGGTGGGCATGACTACAATTTGAAGATCCTTCACATGTGGATGGAGGGGGAGATTGATGGGAATGGGGTCCATCCCCATGGTGAATTGTCATGGTTATGATTTATGAGTTTGGTCACCTGGTTGGGTTCAGCCAATGAGTCAATTTTCAGAATTCAGTTTTCTGTGATAAGATGCGATTTTCGAGGGCAATTTTGAATATGGTGCAATCATTATTTGGCTCGGTTATCAACACAAAAGTTGTAGAGGAACATTTCAGGATTATCCCAGGCTTTAAATCAAAGTATTTGGATGAGTATTGATGAAGTTATTGTCATTGAAGTTGCATGTCCAGTCATATTTTGCATGCATGAAACTGGACATATTTATGGGTTTTCTTCTATGCCTTGGAAGATGGAAGGGTTACTCTTTGGGCTTCTCTAGGTATAGGAAAGAGTGTTCTCATTATAGTGTGGAGAATATAAAGAGGCTAGCCTTCTCTATATAAAGAGGGGAGATGAGAGTTATAGATACAACAACAATAATCCACTACACAAGAGAATTGTAAGTGTTCATCCTCTCAAGATCATTGTGAAAGAAGTTCGAAATTCTCAAGCTACGCTGTACCGACTTGAGAAAGACACCTTTGTATTTTGCATTTTCTATAGTGAAATTGACGGAGAAAGGTGTAGGGAGGACGTAGGCACCACATTGGAGCCGAACCTCGATAAAATCATTGATATACTTTGTTTGTGTGATTTTCTCTTACTCTATTTTTTTTATCACAACACAGAACGAGAAAGTCTTTGCTTCTCAACAGGTTGGGCACGGCCTGAGGGACGACCGTCTCCGGGGTGCTCCGGGGTGGTGGAGGAGACGTCGGGGCATGGCTCTGGGCTCCTGGCCATGGAAGGAGTGTGGGAAGGTCTAGGCAAGAGGAAGAGGTTGATGATTTGCTCGACCTTGCATTGGCTGTGCTCGGGTTGCCGTGGCCTGGCTTGGGTGCGGCGAGTGCTGGATGTTGCTGCAAGAGGGGAAATCATGGAGGAGGATGGCTTGGGTTGCAGGCCATGGAAGAAGGGCGACCAAGGGAAGGGGTTGTTGCTGCCATGGTGCTCGGCCAAGCGAAGGGGGTGGAGGTGAGATGGAGGTCAAGGAGGTGCTGACGGTGGCTCTGCCGTGGATGGGGAAGGCTCCTGTCAGGCTTGGTGGGGAGGAACTTCGGCGAGGCAGCGAGGGGAAGACGCCGTTGAGTATACGTACGATGGAGAGAGAGCCATGGAGGAGAGGATGAGATCCGACCAAGGGACGGGCGTTTATACCATGGTGAGGAGGCCGGGTGCTTGGTGACGGCTGTGAGTTTGAAGGGTGGAGGAGAACAAAGATGATTAGGATTTAATATTTGGATTAGAAGATAATTAGAGAGAATAGGGATTAATTAGGATTTAAGATTGGGTTGTTAGGATTAAATATTTGGATAATGGATTTGGAAATGAGTTAAATGGGTTAATGGGGATTGGGCTTGAATATATATAGTAATGGGTTTGGGAATTCAATGAGAACAAATTAGAAAATAGAGGTATGCAAGAATTGAAAGTAGGCTTGGTCATCATATTACTCAAACACAAAAATAATAATAATAGTAAATGTTAATGACAATTAAAACCAAAGATGATAGTCATACTAAAACAACCATTACTAATAATAACAAATAATAATAGTATTTATAACAAGGGCAATAAATAATAACCAATACAAAATACATGTATACACTTTAAAAGTACTATTATTTATTATTAACATTGTATTATAGAATAGGGATATTACAGCAACCATGACGCATATAGGTAATCTAGCTTTTTGTGGCAACTCGGTCACCATCCTCCTCCTGTGTCATCGAGCAGGAGCCAGCTCTCACATGTTTGGTATAAATTCTCTTTCATAATCGTTATCCTATAAAATATAATATTATCTTGGTTGATGGGTCTACTTATCCTGTGCTTGAGAAATGTGTCATTCATACTACCCAGCCACTGTCGTTAGATTCATTATATGCGCCTAATTTTCTTTTCAAATTATTATCTGTGAGCCAATTAACCAAATCATTTCAATATTCCGTAACATTTCTCCTAATTCTTATATTTTTCAGGATCTCAAGACGAAAATGTGATAGGTTTGGGACATGAAAAAGATGGGTTGTACTACTTAGATATACTTGAAAGGGCTTTCACTTTAGTTTCTACTTCTCTGTTGTAGTGGCATCAGCGTTTGGGTCATTTGTATTTGAATAAGCTGCGTCAAGTTGTTCCAGATTTGAGTGTGTTTCTGTTTTAGAATGTGAGACTTGTCAGTTGCAAGCATCACTATAGTTCTCTTCCTCTCGTATTAAGAGTCGTCAGTTGCAGTTATTTGAAATTATTCATACTGACATTTGGGGTCCATCTAGAGTCAAAAGTCCAAAAAGATTTCAGTATTTTGTTATCTTCGTTGATAATTGTTCTAAAATGACTTGGTTATATTTAATGAAAGATTGATCTGAGTCCCCACATGTGTTATCCATCTTTTATAATGAAATTTTTGTTCAATTTGATAAATGCATTAAAGTTTTACATTGTGATAATGCTTTGGATTATACTCAATCATCTGTGTCTTTTTTTATACTAGTTATGACATCATTTATCAAACCAGTTGTGTCCACACTTCTCAGCAAAATAGTGTAGCTGAACATAAACACCGACACTTTTTAGATGCTCGAACTCTAATGTTCAATATACATGTCCCTAAACAGTATTAGGCAGATGCCATTCTTACTGCATGCTATTTGATTAATCGCACGCCATCATCTGTGTTGAATAACCAAGTCCCTTTCTCCATGTTGGATCTAGGTGTCTCTCCCTTTTCTTTACCTCCTCGTGTGTTTTGATGTGTTGTCTTTGTTCACAACCTGGAACCTAATTGACAAGTTGGCTTCTCAATCTCTTAAGTGTGTTTCTTTGGTTATTCTCGAACTCAAAAAGGCCATCGTTGTTACAATCCTTAGTCGTGCAACTATTATGTCAGTGCAGATGTTATCTTCTTTGAGTCCACTCCATTCTTTCCTTCAGGAAATTATCTTCCTTCGTTCACACCACATCTGATATCTTTCATACCACTTTCGGTAATTCTTGAATCCATTTTTGTCTCCACTTCTCTTTTACAGGTTTATCAGATATCCAAGGACAGACATGTATTGCGTGATTCAGCCCTCAACACATTATCTTTCGTGCCTGAGGCTTCGGCTCCCAACACTATAGTTTCAGATGATCGCCCGATTGCTCTCAGGAAAGATAGTCGTCTATGTACCACTAAATACCTCATTTCAAACTATGTTTAATTTTATCGTGCTTCTTCTGCTTTATATGTCTTTGCTGTCTCATTGTCTTCCATTTTCATTCCTAATATTTATAAGCAAGCTATGTCATCTTCTAGTTGAAAAAGTGCAATGGATGAGATCTCTGTTTTACATCAAAATCAGACTTGGAAACTTACCTCGCTTCCTGATAGGAAGCGTACAATGGGTTGTAGGTGGGTGTACACTGTTAAGTATCATCCAGATGGTTCAGTTGAGTGTCTTAAGGCACGATTAGTGGCAAAAAGGTATTCCCAATGTGGATTATATGGACTTTTCTCTTGTGACTCGGCTAAATTCTGTTCGCATTTTTATCTCTGTGGCAGTTAATCGCCAATGGACTATGTATCAATTAGACATCAAGAATGCCTTTTTGCATAATGAATTACAAGGGAGGTTTATATGGATTAGCCAACATGATATGTTGTGTCAGAGAGTGAGAATCTGGTGTGTCAGTTGAAGAAGGCATTATATGGGTTGAAACAATTACCTTAAGCTTGGTTTGATAAGTTCAGTTCAGTTCTTATTAAGTATGGCTTTCGATGCACCATGTCAGATCATTCAGTGTTTAGCCGATCGTCTATAGGAGGTGTTATTGTGTTGATCGTTTATATTGATAATAACATTATATCTAAAAGTGACTTTGTTGGTATTGCAGATTTGAAGGCCTACTTTAGTTGTCTTCATCCTTAGGATTTATGTACCCTTCGATTTTTTCTTGGAATCAAGGTTGCTCGATCTAAAGTGAGTGTGTATCTGTCACAGCACAAGTATACCCTGGACTCGCTTTTAGAGACAAGGATGTTGGATTCTTGGCCGGTTGATACTCCTATGAATTATCATGTCAAGCTTGATGCTAACACAGGGGAGTTATTTGCGAATGTTGGACAGTATAGATGGCTGTTTGGGAAGCTTATTTACCTTACTTTTATCCGACCAGACATCACTTATGCGATTGGAGTAGTTAGTCAGTTTATGCAGGCCTCTAGGCAGCCGCATGAGAGGCTATTTCTCATATTTTGCGGTACTTAAAGGGTGTACCTGGGAAGGATTTGTTGTACAAACCTTCACAGAAGCTCACGGTGGAAGGATTCTGTGATGCTGATTGGGCAGGTAGTCAGGTAGTCATAGTGATAGGAGGTTTACTTTTGGCTATTGTGCTTTTGTTGATGGTAATGTTGTGACTTGGCGTAGTAAAAAGCAAACTGTTGTGGCTCGTTTTAGTGCAAAGGTCAAGTACCATACTATTGCTCATATAGCCTCTGAGAAGATGTAGATGAGGTCTCTTCATGAAATGCGGGTTATGATTTCTATTCCTATGAAGATGTATTGTGATAATCAATCAGCCATTTTCATCGCTAGTAACCCAGTGTTTCATGAGCACACAAAGCATATCGAGGTGGATTGTCATTTTATTCTTGATTTGGTGATAAAGAAGCATATTATTGCTCCTTATGTTTGGTCTAAGGATCAGTTGGGTGATATCCTCAACAAACCACTTGATCATAGTTCATTTTCTATAGCAAGCTGGGCATGTTTAATTTTTATGCTCTAGTTTGAGGAGGGAGTATTAGAGTTATTAGTCTTGATGTAGGTACAGTCAAGTAATTTTGGGTGTCCTTATTATTTTAAGCTAATATAAATAAATATGAGGTGCAACTTAGGGTTTTATCCCCTTGCACTCTATTTTCTCACTTCTCTCTTCCCCTCTCCTTTTCTTTTTTCTCCTCTCAAACTTTTCAAACTTCACTAATATAAAATAAACAAACAGTTAAGGCAAGAGAATGCTTTTTGAGATGTGGAGTGAGCCGTGAAGACATGGAACATTTGGCCTCTCGAGCACGTGCCGCGTCGTACCACATTCTACTAGACACGACCACAGAAAATCACCCGTAGAAGAAATTTGAAGTGGGAGAGAAATCAAGAGAGTAAGAGCTCTTTATTTAAGAGCGTCGAAATTGTTTTCACTTGTTGTATTGCTATATTTTTGGGAGTGTCCAATTTTCCTCCTTTTATAGGAAGGGGACACATGAGAGTGCATAGTGGATAGAATTGAATATACTAATCCATGGGAATGAATGTCAAATATTAAACCGTAAGAATGAATGCCAAATATTAAACTATGGGAATGAATGTGTTTTATTACACCATAGAGAATGAATATCCATAAATGCAGAATTTCCAATATGAATGTAGAATTTTAGTTTAAATATGCCATTTTCGGTCTTTTGCGTAATTACAGAAATCATCATGGAAGTGTTTTCTTCATAACTCTCACATACGATGTCTGAATCTGACAATTTTAATTGTGTTGGAATGATTTTGATAAGTACTTTATTTAGAAATACTGGTATGGTTGAAATGATGAAGGTGCCAAATGGGCTTAGAAAAATCCTCAAAATTTCAAGGAAAATAGGAAAAAGGTAAACTAGGTGACCATGACCCATGTAAAACAAGTATAATATGAGGAAGGACCCAAAAGCCTCTTAAAGATATGTGTAGGCTTCGATGAGCACGATTTACATGGATGAAAGACCTGAACCCACCTCTAATGAGCGTACATTCTTTAAATTAGGGAAACTCTCTTGGACTAAGGACATTTTAGGGTACACGCACATACACACACACACGTGTGTGTGTATGTACACGCACATAGATATGTATATATGTACACATATATGTATGTACACATGTATACACACACACATATATGTATATATATGTAGACATGTATATATGTATATATACACATGTACACACACACGTATATATAGATATATACACGTGTGTGTGTATGCGTGGTGTGTAAGTGTGTGTGAGATAGACTTGGGTAAATGCGGAAGGATTCAAGCCCGAATACTTCTCACTCAAACTCAAATAACACAATATTCAAATATAAGATCCACTCCATTTAAAATAAAAAATCAAGTGTTTTGAATAGTTTTTGCCCATTTTTCAAGTAGACGCAAAATGAACAGCCGAAATAGTGAGTTGGTTAGTTTAATAGTGTGTAATATTTGAAACCTAACAAAATTGGTATGTGAGATTTTTTAAATGTTTAAATCATGATTAAATGGTCGAATCGAGAATTTATATGTCTAAAGTCATAGATCTAAGTAAAATGCTCATTTTGGCCGTCCATTTTTGCCTACTTGATAGATGGGCAAAATGCATTCAAAACACTTGATTTTTAATTTTTAGTTACTTTAAACAATATAGATAAAATTCAACGGAGTGGGTTTGTATTTGAATGTTGTGGGATTGAGTTTGAATGGGAAAGATTCGGGCTCAAATCTTCCGCATGTGCCCAATTCTCTCTCTCTCTCTCTCTCTCTCTATATATATATATATACACACACACACACACACACACACACACACACACACAATGCTGGATCTCTTTGAGCAACATAGATGTGCTCTTCATAGGATGGGAAGAGGACCCTAGCTGTCACCTATCACTAATTGAAGTACACTAGCTGATAAGTGGCCCTAGCACTAAGTAACTAAGTGGAAATGGATTACAGTGACCGGTTGCTGAGGATGCTGTTCACATTAGCATTATTTCCACTTTCCGGTTGCAGGTTTTGAGGACATAGATATCCTCATATAACCTCCTGAATACCATCACCTTGTGGAGTTCCTTATTCTCAAATATCCTTCTATTTCTTCGTGCCACAAGTTCTGCACTGCCGCAGCTAGGACCAATCTAGATAGGACAAAAGCCTTGTTCTTCTTAGAAAACTTGTTCATGATGAGCTCTCCCTCTTGCTCCAATGAAGTGACAGGTTCGGGCAAGTGTAGCTTCAATTTACAAAGTGATCAAATATAGGAGTAGGGAAGACTCATAGAATAGATGGGATTTTGTCTCAGATTCCACTTTGCATAACACAGGTGTCCTGGTCCAATATGCCAAACATTTTCAGCTTTGCAGTGGTTCTTGCAAGGCTTTTGACTCTACTCCAGGCTGATTGAAAGGAGAAGTTACTTGAATTTGTGGCAGTCCATTGCTATGTATTACTATCATTCTGTATCACATGCATAATGGTCAATATCTAGTGTGTCTTCTTAGATATCTAGAGAGTCGATCCAAATTCTCACCAGGATCATCTTTAGGGATGGTTTGTTCCTTCCATCTTGATATATGTTCCAAGATGATTGTGTATAAAAATTTACGCACTCTTGAAACTTTTAAGTATGCATCAAATACTTACAAAATGAACTATTTTTCAATAATAGAACAAATGACATGTTTAATCAGCAATGAAAATATTCAAATTACATGATGTTTTGTACATAATCATTTTACAACATGTAAATCTGGATGGAAGGAGCATATTATTTTTAAATGTGGTTCATAGTGGTATTTTGGGCCGACTCCTTGGATAATATCTAAGGAGACATGCTAGGAGCACTTTACCCATGTAAAACAATTAACCTTAGAAAACTGATTTATATATATTTAAAAAAAACAAAATACAATTTTTTAAACTTCTAATCCTCGTCATCACCATCGTAATCAGATTCGTCGTCAAGAGTCATGCTTTCGTCTTCTGTATCGCTTTCCGTCTCTTCCTCCTCTTCAGCGACAGTCTCATCTTCGCTTTCTTCCTCTTCATGTTTGTGTTTTGGTTCACCAATGAAGTCCCAGAACGGGTCGTCTGTATCAAGCTCAGATTCTGACCCGTAGCGAGGCATCGGTTCAGAACTACACATCCAATCATCATTAGATGATTGGCTTCTTTCCGGTGAAGACGGTGGAGAAGACATTTTTTTGAGGCTATTGACCGAACAGTGAGAGTAACGTGTTTGAGCAAAAATAATTTAGTATGTTTGTAATCCTTTTGCCGATGACCCTTTATATATTTTTAATCCCGGAATTCCAAAGGGTTTAAGCTCTCAAACCACGTGAATATCTCCCAAACTTATTTTCTACCTTTTCCCAAAAATTGTGTATACTTCCTAGGTGACTGTTCAGTTATCCAAAACAGTTTAAAAGTTAATACACTATATGTTTAAATTACTTTGAACTCCAAAACAGTACATTATTGCGACCATAGTCGCATTGGGAACTGATAAATGATTAACTGCGACCATAAATTGCAACAGTAGTAGGATTGCGACTATGGTCGCAGTGTTTAAGAGCAGCAGTCGCAGTTTGGATATGTAATTAAAAGAGCTTATAAGTTAATATAGTGAGAAAGAGACCTTACAAAAAAATAGAATTAAAGCTTTTAAAACAAGACAAAATATAATTGAATATCAGAAGATCAGAAAATCCTAATCCTCGTCATTATCCCCATCATAAGCAGATTCATCGTCTTCATTCTTTTGCTCTTCCTCTTCATCACTTATTTCCTCATCATCTTGCTGTTTTTAAGGTTTTTTTGTTTCACCTATGAACTCTCAGAATGGATCGTCTCTATCAAGCTCTTCGTCTGACCCGTTGATAGGAAGCGAGCCTACAGCATCAGAGGACATGCTTTCATCAAGCATGTCTCCGTCAAGTGGCAGAGGAATAATGTCTTCTTCACTAACCCACATTAAAGCTTCATTATCATCATGAATAGGAGGATCAGTTAATACATTATTTGATGTAGTGAGATAGTCAAAAGGAGTGAAGTCCAGACTGGTATCAGATTCACTAGAATATCCTGAAGACAAAGGACCGGTGGGGGAACGATTGAAGTTGAAATCTAAGTGTTCAGAGGAAGAAGATGGGGAAGACATGATTCAAGAATGAATTTTTTTTTTGGAAGTTTTTGAAATCAAATTGAAAAGGAAGAGCAAAAATATAGTTTTTAGGTATGAGATAATATATTAGTAACAAGCATTATATAAAGGTGAATATTTGTGGAAGAATATGAATAGTAATAATAATGTTACAGGTGATGGTTGAGTATGGTAAGAAGTGGTAAAAAAAATATTTAATTGAAGATTTATTGCGGGAGAATCTGAAGAGTTCTTTTTTTCTCCAGAGGTTTAATACATGAAGTACAAATTAACTTTTTATAGAATTGTTTGCCTATACCTTTAGATTACGTATGGTGCACATCTTTCCTTTCTCGAGATTAATATTAGTGCATCTCTTTTTTCCTAGACTGTTGTTGTATCACGGTAGAAAGAATATTAATTACTTCATTTAATTCAGTGTAATTAATATAATAATTTTATAAGATTTGATATACGCGAATTGATCTCAGGGTCGCATTCCTAATCCACCCTAGTCGCATATTAAAAATCTTTTACATAAGGCATGGGAAAGAAGATTGCGACTTGGTCGCAGTACTGAAGGAGGTCGCATTGTTGTACGATAGAATGCGACTAGGGTCGCAGACGTTATATAAAGAAGTTTTGTTATACTTTGAGTGCGACTAGTGACTGCGACTGTGTCGCAGTTGTTGTATTGTATTAAGTCGCGACTGTGTCGCAGTTGTTATATTGTATTAAGTCTGCGACCATGGCAGTTGTTATATTGATCCAATTTTTTTAATTATATATTGGATGTATTAAAATTACGAATTTTATAACTGTAGATATATTCAACTGAAATTTTGTTTGTTCATGACTTTATTCCAGTTTAGAATTAAAAAGGGTATTTTGGTCAACTTGTTTCACGATTGTTTAGGCGGGATTTTTTTGATTTTTTTGGCGCCAACAGCCTGCGACCGATGTGTGGCATATATTCAGCCACGTCCCGCCGGCTGAGAAACTCTCTCAGCCTGCAGGCTGAGGTACAGTAACCCCATATATATATATATATATATATATATATATATATATATATATATATATATATATATATATATATATAGAGAGAGACTTGTGTCCTTCCAAAAGGATTTAAGGCCGAATCTTTCATATTCAAATTCAACCCTCCGACATTCAAATACAAGATCCACTCCGTTGAAGTTGATCTATATTATTTTAAGTATTTATAAACCAAAAATCAACTATTCTGAATACTTTTTGCCCATGATCAAGTAGGGGAAAACAGACGGCCTAAATAGTGAGTTGGTTAGTTTAACGGTGTAATATATTTGAAACCTAGCAAAAATTGGTTTGTAGGGGTTTGTAAATGTTTAGATCATAATCAAATGGCCGGATCGAGAATTTGTATGTCTAAAGATATAGATCTAACCAACTCACTACTTTCAACCATCCATTTTGCGCCGCTTGATGGATGGGCAAAAAGTATTCAAAACAGTTAATTTTTGGTTTATACATACTTGAAATAAATAGATCAACTTCAACGGAGTGGATCTTGTATTCGAATGTCGGAGGATTGAATTTGAGCGGGAAGGATTGGGGTTCAAATCCTTTTGGAAGGACACAAGTTTATCTCTCTCTCTATATATAAGGGATCTGTACCTCAGCCGACAGCTGAGAGACTCTCTCAGCTGGCGCTTCGTGGCTTAATTTTAACCACAATTTGGCTGCTGGTACCATGGTCGCAGTTTATATGATGACTGTGATTAAGTCGCAGTATTTTTATGAGGACTGCAGGCATGGTCGCAGTCTTTCTCTGAGGACTGCGACGGTCGCAGTCCTAATCACACTGAAAATATATGATTTTTTAGGACTGCGACCATCTTACAGTGGACTGAGACCATGTTGCAGTAAGTTTGCGATTATTTTAAAGTGACAGCTGAGAGAGTCTCTCTCAGCTGTCGGCTGAGGCACATTTTTCACTATATATATATAGATAGACTTGTGTCCTTCTAAAAGAATTCGAGCCCGGATCCTTCTCACTCAAATTCAACCCTCCGACATTCGAATACAAGATCCACTCCGTTGAAGTTGATCTATATTATTCCAAGTATCTATAAACCAAAAATCAAGTGTTTTGAATACTTTTTGCCTATCCATCAAGTAGGGGAAAATGGACGGCCTAAATAGTGAGTTGGTTAGTTTAACGGTATAGATCATTCGAAACCTAACAAAAATTAGTTTGTAGGGGTTTTTAAATGTTTAGATCATAATGAAATGGCCGGATTAAGAATTTGTATGTCTAAAGACATAGATCTAACCAATTCACTACTTTCACCCGTTCATTTTGCGTTGCTTGATGGATGGGCAAAAAGTATTATAAACACTTGATTGTTGGTTTATAGATACTTGAAATAATATAGATCAATTTCAACGGAGTGGATCATGTATTCGAATGTCGGAGGGTTGAATTTGAGTGGGAAGGATCCGGACTCGAATCCTTTTGGAAGGACACAAGTCTATATATATATTAGTAGAAGGAAAAGAGGAGAGAGGACCTTGACCGCCACCCTCAACTTCCATCAGGCTAATGTAACTTTAAGCTAGATAAATGATTCTCGTTTAGATACATGTATACCCCAATTACTTAAAGCTAGGAGATACTTAGCTCTATCTCTTCATTTCTAATGGCAAGTCTGCATCAAAGTGTGAACATCCTCATAAAGCCTTCTGAAGACCATGATTTTTGTGGCTTTCTGTTTGCGCGCGCGCGTGCACACACACGCACTTGGTTTCCTTGTCACTAAGAACCAAGTTTCTTTCGTTCTAGATAACTTTAAGCTAGATAAATGATTCTCATTCAGATACATGTATACCCCAATTACTTAAAGCTAGGTGATACTTAGCTCTCCTTCATTTGGCTCCAAATCCTTCCCCAAGGAGCCAAGTCTGTGTCGCTCTGTGTGCGCTCGCGCGCGTGCACGTGTCCATACGAATGTATGCGACAATCAGATTTTGCTGTGTTTTGGGGATCTTGACTTTGGTAATGCAAAAATTTAGGTCTTTGGTGTCTTTTACTTACAGACTACATCGTCATCGAAGTGCTTAAATATAATTAATAAATATTTATATATATAATAGGAGATTTACCTTCTTTCGTCATATTCTTCACTGCGATTATCTATATGTTTATTACTATATTGATGGGGAACATAACATAATTTGAGAATCTCTTTTTAGGATTTCTCGCTCAAGCACACTGGCTACAAAGCTTTTCAAAGCAAATTTTAATTCATTCAAAATTAAGAAATTCATAGTAGTCTTGACCTTAAATATGCCTACATCAATAGAGAAGTCCCATCACAACCAATATGAGACTAAAAGAAACTAATAAAATAAATAACTAAAATTATAATAAAGAGCAAATAACTAAGATAACCGGTCTACTATAGCTCGGAGTCCTCAAGATCTAATCGAACCATAACGAAAGGGCGTTGCGACATTTCGTAGTGTAGAATCGTAATTCTAGAGTGATGTCCGGCGTTGGGGAAAACTCGACCCTGTTGAGTGCAAACCTCCTCGGCGCTCATAGTGCTCTAGACGATCAGGATCCAACAGTTGGAGCTTCTCTCGATTAATTCAGGTGTTTTCAGAGTCAGGTAGTCCTTTTCAATGAACTAAAAATCTGTGGTAACCACCATCTCTAGGAGAGACAATCTGATCATTAATTTCATCAATTTGATTTGCCGTATGGGTGGTTGTATTGGAGAAAGTGAGGATAATAAGGGTCTCTCAGAAATGGACTCATAAGAAGACTTATCCAATAAAAGATTATCGGGGAGGGGGTGGACCTTTATAAGTGATCAGATCATCAACATTAAATAGGGACTAATGCCAATATCTGGTGGAAGATCTACTACATGTACTAGATTTGATTTTTCTCAATATTTTGAAAGGTCATGCACTACGTGCATGTAATTTCTTTATGGTACCTGGAGGATATCATTTCGGACGAATCCGATCCATTAAGAGTTTTCTACGTTAAGCTCTTGTGCCTTTTTATGTAAATCTGCATAAGTTTTATAGTTTGCATTATTTTTCTGAATTTGAATGCTGATTTTTTTATGCAGCTCATGAATATGCGATGCAAACGATGCAGCTGCCTCAGACATTCTGGTAGAGGTGCCATAAGAATTAAATCTATAGGTTACACACTACCTCAAATGGACTCATTCTTATGATTTTATTAACAGAACTATTGTAAACAAACTCAGCAGTAAGTAACACAAGATCTCATGTCCTTAGATTCTCTCATTAGACACGGTAAGAGATTACCTAGACTCCTATTGACCACTCAATTTGTCCATCAGTTTGTGGGTGAAAGATAGTATAAAATTGAATTATAGTTCCCATTTTATGCCACAAGATTTTTCGAAAGTAATTTGTAAACTTAATATCCTAGTCGAAGACAATTATTTTGGGCAGCCCATGTATTCTAATAATTTCATTAAAATTAATTGTAGCGATCCAAAATGCATCAGAAGTTTTAGAACATAGGAGGAAGTGGGTCCTCTTCGAGAAAGGTTCCACAACGACAAGTATAGATTATGTTTTCATGCAATTTTTGGGAGACCAAGCACAAAATCCATAATGATATTTTGCCAAGGGCAATTTGAACCGGAAGTGGAGTATATAAGCCAGTGTTTTGCTTAAATTGCTTGGCTAGTGACATGTGCGACATTGGCCAACAAGCCTAGCAACATCTCTCTTCAAGCTTGGTGAATAGAAACGATGTCCACAGCTTCAATTGTCTTGTTTTGTCCAAAATGTTCTGCAAGCCCCCAGTGTGTAATTCTCAGACTAAGAAATCTCTCAAGAAGGTATGATGTATAAACAGCTTACGCTAACGGAATAGATACCTATCTTGCAGGAGGAAATTATCAATCTCATGAGTCACACCATCAATTAAGACAGTGAATATATCTCCAAAACCTGGGCATGACTTATAAGTGTCTTTGATTTTCTCAAACCCAATCGCTTCATTTCTCATGACAGAAAGTAGATCACGACGACGGTTAAGTGCATCAACGACTCTATTTTCAACCTTGGCTTTATATTAGAGGATATATGTATAATCCTAAAGGAATTTTTCCCACCTATCATACCTCAAATTTAGCTTCTTTTGAGAGTTGAGATATTTAAGAGTTTCATAGTTCGAATAGATAATAAATCCTTGCGGTAATAAGTAATGACGGTAATGACGCAGAGCTTGAACCACTGCGTAGAACTCTTTACGTAGGTGAAATACTGCTACCGAGTATCATTTAATTTTTCAGTAAAATAAGCAACAAGGTGCTTTTCTTAACTCAAGATATCTTCTATTCCAATGCCCGAGGTGTCATAAGTTATTTCAAAAACTTTCAAAAAATCTGTAAGACTCATGAGAGGAGTTTCCGTCATTCTCTCCTTGATTTTTCAGAATGCTTTATATGTAGCTTTAGTCCATCCGAACTCCCCTTGTTTCAGACAGTCAGTTATGGGGCCATGATGGTAGTCAAATTTTGGATGAACCCTCATAGAAAGTGGCTAACACATGAAAATTTCTCACTTATCTAATGTTGCAGGGTTCTCGCCACTCTACAATAGCCCTAATTTTATCAGGATATGTAGAGACTCCCTTTGAAGAAAAAACTCACAACAAGATAACTTGGTCTGTAAGAAATGTGCACTTTTTGTGGTTGGCATATAAACTCTCATTTCTTAAAACAACACAGACTTACGATATATAGTCCAAATGTTGCTATGTCAACATAATATAAATAAGGATGTCATCAAAGTATACGACTATAAATTATCCTATGAAAGGTCATAATACTTGAGTCATCACTCTTATAAAAGTGCTCAGAGCATTTGATAAACCGATTGGCATGACCATTCATTCACACAACCCATCTTTTGTCTTAAAGATTATCTTCTACTCATCTCGCGGACGGATTCTAATCTGGTGATAACCACTATTCAAATCAATCTTCGAAAATATAGTGACAGTGGACATCATGTCAAGCATATCATCCAGCGTGGGATCAAAAAATAATATTTCACTGTTATTTTGTTGATAGCACAACTATCTACACATATTCGCCATGTGCCATTTTTTTTGGCATTAACAGTGCATGGACCACGTAACGGCTTAAGCTCTCATATGAATCCTCTGCTCAATAACTCAACTTGTCTTTGTAGTTCAGCATGTTCCATTGAGTTCATCCGATAGTGTAGCAAGTTAGGCAGAGTAGCTCTCGATACTAAATCAATAGCATGCTAGATATTCCGCATTAGTGGCAATTGATCCAGGAGATCCTTGTGAAACACATCAGTATACTCAGTGATGATAGGAGTCATCGCAGAAGGAATCATCTCCTGAGACCCCTTTGCAACGTTTCGAGCAACCAGAATGATGATTTGTGTCCCATTAATAACTTTCTTTCCATTTCCTTAGGACTGATTAAATTGAGGTTCTTTTCCTTTTGTATCAGTCGACTTCTTTTGCTCTATTTAGATTTTGGTTGACTTGGGTCAACTTAATCCGTTGCCCCTCATGGTTGAAGGCACAAGTGTTGGACTTTCTCCATAAAGTTACATCTATATTAAACAACCAAGGCCGACCAACAATCACGTGACCCGCATCCATAAAATTACGTCGTACCAAATTTTATCCTTGTATGTTGCACAGGTACAAGACATTATTCATTCACCTCCATAGATGCTGTGTTAACCCAAGAAACTTTGTATGTGTTAGGGTGAGGGACCGTTTTTAATCCTATCTTCGAGACCAAGCTGGATGACACATCATTTATGTAACTTTCATTATCAACAACGATTTTACAGTTCTTATCGCCAATCTTTATCCACGTGTGAAAGATCGTGCTTCTACGCCAGTCATCAGTGCGCTAGAATACATTGAACAACAACACGCCTAATAGAGTTAAGAAATTCCCCTTGTCACGTATCATCCTCAGAATCGCTATCCTCATTTCCTATGAACACAACCTCCTTTTGAGACTCGTCCTGCCCTCATCTGATTGATCATCTAGGAAAAGAGCACTGGATTTGCTTAGGCAAAACTTCTCCATGTGCTATAGACTTGACATTTAAAGCATTGAGTGTGGATGATGAGGACATCACCAGTTGCTAGTCATGTTTTATGCTTTAGTTTATTTTTGAGTCTAGTTGTTGCTTTTATTGTATTTTAGTACCACATTGGTTATATCCAAGTACAATCCTTTTGTAAAATTTTAAATAAGCCTCAATACTTTTAACCAGTAGACAATAATGAATTAAAAATTTTCAGTTAAAATTTTATGAGTCTTGAGTTCTTAAGATTGGGATATGAAGCTCGTGGTGCAAGGGGTATGAAGCTCAAAATCTATCCGGTTTTTTTCTCTATTCTTTAAATCCTAATTTCTCTTATTTATTTTCTTATCAAAACCTTATTTTCCTATATCTTTGATTTGAATGTGATCGCAATCCTCCCGTATTACATCAGTTGGAATCAGAGCTTTAGTACCAATCTCCTTCAAAAAAAATTCTCTTTTCCAAACCCTTGATTCTTCCACCTTCTAGATCTAGACCCAAATCTAAGATCTAGTAAAAAAACACTATTCAAAATTTTCTAAAATTTCCTTTCAAAATTCCCAAAAAAAATTCAAGATTGAACTGTTCATCTTCTTCCTCTTTACTTCTCTCCACTGCAAAATCCAAACCTACTCTTCTTTCCCTTTCTCACCTGCAACCCAAGACCCTAACCTACGCCACCCACCTGCACCGCTGCCTTCACGCCGCTGACTGCCCCATATCACCACTGCCTCGTGACCTCCTCTCCATCACAAACTCCTTCCAGTGCTTGCACGTGACTTGTGCCGAGGAGCTCTCATCCCCGCTGCTACCATTATCTTCATCTACACCCACAACATCATTTTCACCACCATCATCACCACCACCATCTTCTCCCATCACCATCACCATCACCATCAACCTCCATCATTATCATCTCCCTTATCATCGATAAGAACCACAGATCCATATCATTTTGCCGCCGACCTTCTTCCCCTCCATCAACGTCGCGCCACCGTTGCTAGCCACCTCCATAACCCTCGCTGCCATCACAAGATCACTGCCGCCATCAACCGATCAACGCCATCACAGCCTGGCCTTCGTTATCAACGCAAATCAGCCCCGCTAGGATCACCTCCACCGATCTTGTTGTGCCATCTTTGCCAACCGGTGTCATCGCCGGAGCCTCATCGTCGAGTTCAATCGACGCTCAACTTCACCACAGAGGGAGTCGAACCTGGGCTCGAGATCAGGGTGTTTCCAGTTGGGTTTTATTTTATAAACCCAACTGAACTTGACCCATTTCTATGAACTTAACCTGCTAAGCAGCTGCTGATGTTAGCGGCTCGACGAGCCGACCCCGAGCCGCCCCGCCACTGGCTCGAGCCGAGCCGACTCGGAGCCGCTAGCTCAGACCGAGCCGACACGGAGCCGCAGCTCAGCCTGAGCCAGCTCGGAGCCGATCAACTTGTCCGAGTCTCAGTGAGTTGACTCGCTCGAGTCAGCCCGTGTCAACCTGAGTTCAGATAGTTAGCTCCGTTCAGATTCAGTTCTGATTTTTTGAAAGGCCATTATGAGCTCGTTTCAAATCCGAATCGAGCTATTTTTGAAGCAGCAGATTCGTGGAGATTAGTACTATGCATCTACAACCTTCTCATTCATCCTTGAGTTTTGATCATCTACCAGATTCAACTCAGTAGATCAGCGCACATCAATCTAGAAGCCATTTCTCGCCCGTCAGAGTCTGATTCGAGTTCCGTCTGAAGCGTTGCGTTCGTAACTGAGTCCCGAAGCTACTAGACATAATTTACAGCAGTTGGGTAGCAGATCTGACCTCCACAACCTCTATTTGGAGCCTTACTGTTCTTGTAGCAGAACAACAATGATTCTTGGGGGTAACCTCTGAATTCTCGCACTGAAATTTTGATTTTAGCTCTATGAGGTTGTACTTTTGTGGAAGTTATAAAAATATTGATGCTGTGAGAAAGAAGTGGAACAAGGTATGTATATGGCTGTCCCGCATTTTTGGGGTTCTCATAATCGTTATGGATACGAGGAGTGAGAAAGTCATCTTGAAGAATTTTTTAGTTATTTTTTTCTGATATCTGAACAGAAGTATCATTATGCCCAAATGAGACTGGTTGGGGACCCTTATTAGTGGTGAAAAGACAGTCATATCGACTGTTGAGATTGGTTGTCTTTCAAGATCTTCGTACTGGTATGCTCCACACCTCGAGAGACCACAATTCAACGATCTAGTCATTGAATGTAAGGAGATCCTAGCTGGCATTGGAAAGATTCTAAACATCATGGCAATTGAAGATCTAGAAGCAGAGCCAGAAGTTGATGTTAAACTAGAGCCAGGGCCAGAAGTTGTTGCTGAGTCGGTGTCACTGTAAGAAGAGATTTTCTTGCGACCCACAGAAGTTAAAGATATCCCCATTGATACCCTTGTCGATTTTCTAGTGGAGCCTACCATGGAGCTAGTACCATCTTTGGCAGCTATGAGAGCCTTATTATACTGGAGATCACGGATGTGTATGACCTCTTGCTGATATTTGTACAGAAGACAGTTTCACAGGAGATTGGCACATTGATATGTGGGGTAGATTATGCTGCATGTTTCTTGTTCGAGCTACCATCGACTGCAGCCGGTCTGTCACGGAAGCTAGTTCCACCTCCACCACCTTGGTCTTGACGTGACGCATTAGTACTGATTCTTCGACCACCACCATGGACCGTTTGAGATACTTCGCGAAGGGAGTCCTCACTCGACATTGTCAAGTTTTTTCCATCCTAGGGAAATGATGAGGACATCACCAGTTGCTGGCCGTTTTTTATGCCTTTATTTTTGAGCTAGTTGCTTCTATTGTGTTTTAGTACCACATCAGTTATATCCGAATGGAGTCCTTTTGTAAAGCCTATTAATAGGCCTTAGTACTTTTATTCAGTAGATAATGATGAACTAAAATTTTTTAGTTAAAATTTCGTGAGCAATAAGTTCTTGAGATTAGAGTATGAAGCCCGTGGTGTAAGGGGTGTGAAGCCCGTGGTGTAAGGGGTGCGAAGCCCAAAATCTATTAGGTTATTATCTCTATTCCTTAAATCCTAATTTCTCTTATTTATTTTCTTGTCAAAATCCTAGTTTTCTATTTCTTTGATTTGACAGTGATTGCGGTTCTCTCGTATTACATCAGCAAGGGTTAGTTCGAGGTACGCTCTCAGTTGGGTCTTTACCTTTGTGATCATCTGTCAGAGTGAAACACTAGGGTTGGTTTTTGACTGAGATTATCCAGAATTGGTTCTAGCACCCTGTCTTATAATCTGGACTTCTCTAATAATAAGATTCTTGAGAAACATTTAAGTCTTGAATTATCTGATACGCGTGTTCTAGATTATAAACTCCTCTTGCAAAGAGTTCTCGATGGAGGCCATCATGAATGCCAGATCAAAACCTAGAGAGGGTCATCATTAGAGATTCATCGATAAACTCGCTGCATCGGATCATAAATTCATCAAAAAGTTCAATGTAGTCAGTAACAGAGCGAGTTCTCTGGGTAAGCCTACTCTATTTGTTTAGTTATTGATTTTGAAAAGTAATTGAAAGGTACTTCTTGTTCAACTTGGCTTTCATCTCATCCCAAATTCGATCCGGTTCTTGCCTCCTCAGTGCCATCAGCCTTTCAACATTGATCAATATTGTCCCGCTTATCCCACTAGTTTCGTAGCAGCAAAACATACTCATCACCCTTGGGACATTCATACCATTTGAAGTAACTCTCTAGACTCATTATCCAATCAAGGTAATATTATAGGTCAAGCGACCGTCAAAGTTCGACACGTCCAATTTGATGCTCTTTAGGTAACACTCATCATCCTCATATCACTGTAGTTCTTCTTGATTCTATCTTCTCGGCGTTTGTTGGGTTAATAGTCTTCATTACGATCTCAATCATGACGTTCATTTTCTATTCTATCTCTTTGGCCTAAGGTGTTCACTTGAGCCTTAATTTCCTCGAGGGTTTTGAGAATTTTAGGAATAACGGAATTTGTTGGTAAGGTGATACCAGACGAAGAAGTATTGAGATTCATGTCTATATTGAGTATTCTGGGTGGTAAACTTTGCCACTACGGGTGCATAACTAACCTTTTCTACTTTCTAAATGCTACATTTTTTTTAATGAATGCAATCTGTTATCTCCTATATGCAACTAACGGCCTCTAATGTAATCATGCAGGATGATGTAGAAAATGTAGAGAATCATCAACAATTTGGTGAAGCAATGCACACAATAAAGCGAATGAATTTGTCAGAAAGCTCAAAAATTTAAAATAGAGACTTTGATGTAATAATATTACAATTTAGACCTCAAAACTTGTAAAATATTAATTCTATACAAATATTTTGATGTCCACTTTGTTTTAATAGTATCTAAATTAACATTGAGGTGTTGCCTATAAGATCAATCAGACACACACACTCGCTACTTAGTGGATGACAACAAATTAATGAAATTAAGGTGACAAAATTTAATGTGGCACCAAAAGTTCAGTTCAAGGGAAGTTGTACCTGAATCCTGCCGATCTGGACGGAATCGGGTCTGGTCTATGCTGAAATATGCATCTGAACTGATCCTGGGCTGGTTGTACTGAGTGGACTAACTCACTGGACAGAGTCTGGTTCGTTGGTGTGGTGCTTCATGCTCAAGATCGCCTGCTAGTTGGCGGGTGGTTATGGAGTTAGGCAACGTCGAGTGCTAGAAGTGTCAGTGTCGATGAAGAGGCAGGGTGACAGTGACGACGAAAGGTGAGATCGAGATCTTCTCGCGATGACTGTGCGATGCGGGCACAGATGATGATGACAAATCTTGTGGCGAAGTCACAAAGATGGTGCACTTGGAGGTTGGAGCGGCGTCGGTTGGTGGTGTGGAGAGGTCGTGGAGATTACGGGAGGAGGGTGAGATCGCGATGCAGTTGGGGTGGTGCAACGAAGTTAGTAAGAATCGTTGGCAGATCAGGGGAAGGAGGAGAGTTCGTCGGCAAGAGTTGTAGTTAGATCATCGAAGTCGCTGGCAGATCATGAAAAAGGAGAAGAGCTCGTCGAATTTGAGGAGACGACATGGCTGCAATCTCGTCGAGGGAGGTTGTGAGATGCAGATCTGGACAGGCGTGGATGATGTGGACAAGTCTGTGAGATGAAAACGGGGTCAGTGGGCAAGGATGAGGACGAGGGCGAGGACAGTGGGCAAGGACGAGGGCGACTGTTGTTGATGGATCTGAGGTTGATGGATCTCATGGTGGATCTGTTGGACGAGGGCGTGGTGGATCTGATGGTGATGTGGTCGATGTGTGGAGGTTGTGGTGGAGTTTGATGTCGATGTGCTGCAGCATTGTTAATGTCGGTGGGATGAAGGAGAGGGAGGAGAGGTCACAGGGAAGAAGAAAGAGGTGATGAAGGGTGGCAACTAGGGTTTGTAGAAATTTGATTTTTTTGGAAGGGAAAAATTTGTGGATGATTTTTTTTTGATTTTTAGCTTTGATACTAATATGATTGGAAACAAAACACAATTTGGGAATCTCTTCTTAAGGTTTCTCAACCTAGTACACGGGCTACGAAACTTTTCAAAGTAAATTTTAATTCATCTAAAACTGAGAAATCCAATAGTTATCTTGGCCTTAAATAAGCGTACATCAACAAAGAAGACTCATCACAACTAATATAGGACTAAAAGAAACTAAAAAAATAAATAACCAAAAATACAATAAAGAGCAAATAACTAAGATAACAGGTCCAATATAGCTCGAGTCCTCAAGCCCTAATCGAGCCATAATGAAAGGGTGTGGCGACGTTTCCTGGTGTAGAATCACAATTCCGGAGTGATGTCCCCATCATATACAACTAAGCCATTTGTCCCAAGTATTTGGGGTAGGCTACATGAACCAAAAGAGAATTACGTCGGATCGGGCACATGGATCAACTTTCTTCACTTATTCCTATCGAGCAATATGCCTTCACTGAGACCTTTAGCCTCTATATCTTGTCGTATTACCTCCATTCATGTTTTCTTTTGTCTCCCCTGCGCTCTTTTAACATTCCCTAATTTGATACGCTCTACTCGTCGGACTGGCGCATTTATAGGTCTACCTCGCATAGGACCAAACCATCGTAGGCGGTTTTCTCTCATCTTCTCTTCTATAGAGGCTACACCTATCCTAATATCATTTCTCACTTTATCTCTCCTCGTGTTATCACACATCTAATGAAGCATGCGCATCTCTACTACACTCATCTTTTGGGCATGATATCCCTTTATGTCCCAATATTCTGTGACATACAACAAAGCTGGCCTAATAGCAGTCCGATAAAACTTTCCCTTCAGCCATAACAGAATATTACGATCACATAAAACTCTTATTGTACTCCTCCATTTCAACCAGCCGGCTTGGATCCTATGGTTGTCACACTATTGATTTCCCTATCCTTTTAGATAATAGAACCCAAGTACTTAAAATGACTGCTCATCGATATTTTTTGATCATCTAGTGTCACAATATTATAATCTCGGATTCTCTGTTTACTGAATTTACACTCCATATACTCTGTTTTGGTCCTACTTAATATAAAACCTCGAGATTCTAAAGTTTGCCTCCATAACTCTAATTTTGCATTTACCCCAGCTCTCGTTTCATCGATTAGGACAATATCATCAGCAAATAGCATATACCACGGTATCTCATCCTGAATAGCTCTAATAAGCTCATCCATCACTATGACAAATAAGAATGGACTCAATACAGATTCTTGATGCAATCCAATTGTGATAAAAAATCACTTGTTATGCCTCCACAAGTTCTGACATTTGCCACTACTTCTTCGTACATGTCCCTGATTATGTCAATATATTTGATGAGAACTCTTTTTTCATCAATGTCCAAAATAATACCTCTCTTTGCACCTTATCATAAGCTTTTTCTAAATCAATAAAGACCATATGCAAATTTCTTCTCCTCTCTCGAAATCGCTCTATAAGTTAACGAAGCAAATGAATAGCCTCTATCGTCGATCGGCCCGGCATGAACCCAAACTAGTTCTCTAATATTTTAACAATCTGTCTTAATCTGTGTTCAATTACCCTTTCCCAAAGCTTCATGGTGTGACAGATGAGTTTTATTTCACGATAATTTGAACAACTCTGAATATCACCCTTTTTCTTATAGAGAGGTACTAAGGTACTCTTCCTCCATTCATTTGGCATCTTTTTAGTTAGTCAGATCTTATTAAAGAGGTTTGTCAGCCATCTCACGCCCACCTCTCCTAAGCATCTCCATAACTCAATAGGAATTCCATTCGGGCCAACAGCTATTCTTGACTCATCCTCTTTCACGGTCTCTTTAACTTCAGATTCGCTAATTCTGCGCATATAATTACGATTTATATCTTGGCACTGAATGGTAAGGTCATCCAAATCTTGAGTAGAACTACCATTTAATAATTTGTCAAAATACTCTCTTCATCTTTCTTTGATTTTTTTCATCTCGAACTAAAACCTTCTGATCCTCATTTTTGACACACCTCACAATACATAATTCTCTAGCCATACAACACAAAGCAGGTCGCTAATATACTTTACCATTGCACCATCACCGCTGCTATTGCTGTTGACAGCAACATATTAAACAAACAAGAAAATTGATTAGGTCATGAAGGGTTTGATTCAGGTTCTAACTCATCATTCTGATTTCTGAGACTATGGCGGTAGAGGCTACAGGGCAATGATTTCCCGTTCTTAATCCCCAAACAACAAACCCCACCCCCTACTTGCCCCAACACAAACACACACACACACACACACACACACACACACAAAACAAATAAAGAAGAAAAAGAAAAAAAAAGACAAGAAAAGAAAGAGAGAATCAACCACAACCATACTTAAACATGTCCATCCCTTTTCCCTAAAAGTTGATCTGATGTGGTTGCTAAGCACTACGCTCCGGTCAATTCCCCTCCCATCTTCAAAAACACGTTCTCTTTATGATGCTGTCGAGATATGGAGCATGACTCAAAGTAGAGAAATTTGCATAAAAGAATGACCAATTCTTTATGACTAATGCCGTCTAATTCATTTCATGCCACATTTCCACCGGCAAGAGTGCGCCTTGCTATAAAACCTAAAAGGTCATTAGAAGGATATGGGTTTCTTATTGTATGCAGTTTTAGCTAACACAACCAGTGAGTTTAAACTATTTCCTAATTAATGTAGTAAATCCATTGTATTTTACGACTCAGACTCATTTTTACGTTGCCGAAGTATATTTAAAATTTCATGTCTTTTTGTTGTAATTACAAACTTTTTTCCTTCTTCACTTCCATGATCAAAGCGACTGATTTGGGTGGATAAGTTTCTTCAGAAATAAGGCAGCATGTATGCTGTCTCGGCCTTCCTTAAAGCAAGAAAGAGTAAGAAGACTCAAATTAGAAGCGCACATTATGTGATCTAATATTTACCAAAGTATTTAGATTGTTTCTGAAGGATGATAATCTATGGACTCATGAAAGTTGAATGCTAAAGTTACAATATGATGTTAGCATGCATGGGCAGCTTCTTACTTCCATAGAATAATATTTCCCTTGTGGTTGAAACTTCTGAAAGATATTAAGTGAGACTAGACCTATATTGAAGCTGCTTTTCCTTTTTCGTTGTTTGGGACATAGAATTGTATTGCATATTTTCCATTTGATGGTGTTGCAGAATTTCCAAATGGTGATCCCACTATTGCAATAGGGAGGGTCATTGGGCAGTGCCTAACTTTATAATAGTTTGTTTTGGTTCTTTTGACAGATCAATTACATATAATTTGTGGATGGATCCGATAAACAGTGTTTTAAATTACCGTTATATAACTCATTATAACTCGTTATATTACGTAACATCGACCAATCGCTATGTAACAGGTCTAAAAAACACAATCTGTGATAACTATGGTTATTTTGCTTGTAACTTACGTTACGTTACGTTATTAACGTAACGCATTGTAACCTTCGTGATGGTACAAGTTGACTTTTTATAACATCCCATATTCTCCTGGTTTATGCCAAAAAAAAGAAAAAAACCCCAAATTCGCTCGCTCATCATCCTCTCGCAACATCACAGTCGTCTCCTCGTTCGGTACTGAGAAGAACGAAGAAGACATATCTCTCTCTGATTGACAGTAAAAGAAGAACTCCTCTGGTGGCTCTCGCTAGTGTCGTCTCTAAGCGGTGGTTCTCTGTCTCCAAGCACAAGTAAGCTATCTCTCTCCCGATTCATCTTTCTCTTTTCTCTCTCTTCTCCAGTCCCCTGGATCTCTTTCTGCTTTCTCTCTCCCTCCCGATCTCTCTCTGCTCTCTCCCCGGAGAGAGCAGAGAGATATCGGGAGGGAGAGCAGAGAGAGATCGGCAGGGAGAGAGTATCAGGGTTAAAACATCGGAGAGAGTGAGACACGGGGGGTATAATTGAATAGCATATTGTAAATTGAATTATGAATTATAATAAATAGAATGACTAAAAATTATGTATTATGATTGAATTATTGTAAATTGAATTATGAATATTTGTGTAGATTGAATAGCATGGCTAAAAATTATGAATTATAATGAAATATGTAGATTAGATTGTTGTTTGTGTAGATGAAATTATGAATTATAACTTGTAAATGTAAAAAATTATTGTGATACTTTCTAAAATTGTTGTGAGACTTGTTAAATGTGTTATATGTTGTTTTGTTTTTTTTAGATTTTTAAAATTATTTTCTTATTTATATAAATTCTTAAATATAATATATATATATTTATTTTATTAAATAAATATTAAATCGTGTAACTACGTTATGCGTTACTTTATAATCTATATTAACATAACAGAGGAAAGACGTTATCATTACGTTATCGTTATTTTAAACATTGCGGTGAAAAGTTTTGGAGATGTCACCTTTTCAGGGGCCTGGGATAGGAGTCTATGAAGTTAAAGTGGGAGCATATTTCAAAGGCATACACTAAAAATCAATGACCATAATATGCCTTTTCTCGTGCAGCAGAGCTTATATCGGAACACTTTTTGTTTTTGTTTTTTGGAGGCTCTAGTCTAAATTTTTAATGCCTACTTATAAAATTTAGAGAAGAGGTAGAATCATTGGTTGGCACATTCAAATATCATCATCTACCAGTGATCTATATGACATCAGTCCATCCAGGTGTGTTCTCAACTTTCCACAATGACGGAGTGTTGTCGGGTAAGGAATTTATCTGTGGCCACAACAGAAACGACTTCCCTTTTTTTAAAAGTGCTATGTTAGAGGCTTCCTTGTTGGTTTCATCAGGAATTCCCATTTGTGAATATATTATGGTTGAGACCTAAGAATGCTTTATGAGAAGGATGGAAATTAAGGTTTATGTCTGATGGAAATGTGAAGAAATGGCCATATTGGATTCCTTGTAAAAATATGTTTGGTGTCAAATTGATAAGGATGGATGTCAATTAGGTGAATTATTCTGCTTGTTGTCAAGTTTCTGGTCTTATGAATGAACACAATTAAAGCTTTTGCGCATACATGTGATATTTTGCTCGTTAGGCATCCAGATCCAAGTGTTATGATTATTTTCATAAAGAGAGCACTGAATTTGTTTGAGTATATGCTGGCAAATTTATCACTTGCTGGCAACACATTTCTAATGGCTGAAAGAAAATGCAAAGTAATGACTCTTGTATTTGTTGAGCAAATTCTTCAATTTTATTTGGTACCTTGGATTGTCTTTCTCAACTGTGAGATTTCAATCTGGCTGGCTTCATGTCGTCATGCTTACAGTCTGAACTCGTCAAGTAGGGCTTCATCATTCTTGCTGAATGTAGGTAATTCTCGTGTGGCTGAAGGAGTTTATCAATTCTCTTTATCTCCATCCATGTGATTGATGAGCATACCTCATGTTCTAAATCAGTGGTCATATTAAATGTTTTGATAATCTTTAAGAGAAATATCACCATTTTTGCCACTATGTTAATCACCCATTAATATATGTCTTCACTCTTCTATTCCTTTTTTGTTTTAAATGAAAAAATATCTTCAAATTACTATGACTTATGGCCTTCACTCTCTTGCAAATGACGGAAGCTTCCTTATCTAACTAACTGTTGTTTCACCACGTGATAATGTCTCCTTTCCTTCTGAACAGGATTTCGAATGTTTTGCCAGTACACAAATTCTTACATGATCACCACAAAATTTTACTTACCAGAAAATCATAATTCTTCATTACAGAAGTGGACAAATTATACAAACTCATCTACAACTCAAATCACGCATTAGATTTTTTTTACCGCTTATCCCAGAGACTTCTTTGACATGCTTGGGACATGTTATAAATTTTAGAATACGCCAAAGGAGCATCTGACAAATGTCCATGAATTGTTCGAACATCTAAATAACGTATACAGTTACAGCTTTATTGAAGCATCTCTGCAACAGGTTCTAGGAGTGTATTTCAAGATATATGTTATAGCTTCAACGGAGTTCTATTGCATATGATTTAAAGTGGAATATAGACTACACAGTTTTCTTGATGCTGTCATATTAGCCCTCAGACGTTTCTCTGAGATCTACTGTTCATTATCTGTTTATAGATGCTTTGAGGACTTTATAACAAACAGAACTTTAATATAGGGAATGTTCTTTAGGGTATGATCAACCTATTCTTTCCCACACAAGGCAGACTGATTTGCTGACTTCAGGATTTTGGACTCGAATGCTTTGGAGAGAGAACTCTGGAAGTTTTGAGATCGCGGGGCGTTCTCGTACATATATATCAATATTTGAGCCACCATCGATCATGACATCTTTGTGTCATCTGCACATTGGGAGAGTATCTCTACTGGTCTGTTCAGTGAGTCTGAAGTTGAGGTTTTAAGAATTGAAGTATTGATGGGGACATCTCTCCAGGATTGTGATTCTACACCAGGAGACGTTGTCGCACACTTTCAGTTTGGTTCGATTAGGGCTGGGAAATTCAAGTGACATTAGGCTGCTCGTTTTAGTTATTTTTTCCTTTTATTGTAATTTTTATTTATTTGATAGTTTTCCTTTAGTCCCATATCGGTTGTAATGGGATCTTTTTGTTGATGTAGGCCTTTCTATTTGTTAAATAAAAATAAATGGAAAATTAGGCCCCAATTTGATTTTTGCTAGTTGGCAATGAACATCCCATCAAATATTGAACTGGTTATCATTATGACTTGGTAGATAATGTTGGGCTCAGTATTTACTGTTTAATGTTAAAAGAATCTCACAGGCTGTATTCATGATTATGTGAGTTATTTTTGGTTGGAGACTGGAGAACAGGTTGCTTGGTTGTAAATCTGTATGCACAATTTCATAGGATGACCTATCAAATTGTAGACATGGAATTGCTTTTAGGCTAGCCTGTTGTATCCCATCAAGGATACAAGGTCTCGGACATGACACTTGTCCAAAATATAGACACGAGAACACAGCTACATATGTGTGGTATTTCTCTGAATATATTAATATCCAACATTTATAATTATCGATATTGGGTTGTCACTCATAGGTGAAAGAACCTTAAAGAGTAAAATGATTCATAGCATTTGGTTTTAACCAAAAAGGGGGCATTAGATACTTCATCATATATTTATTTTTGAGGTGAGTAAATTTTTACATATTTGGGCATGGATATGGATGGAGACGCATGTCATGCCTGACATGGATGGTCAACACCAATTGTTGGTAGGGAGAAATTCTGGCATGTCCTAGGTTTTACATTCTGCTGCAGCTGCTGCTAACTAATCTTAATGCACTGGTATATATCAATGCATCTTTCAAAATTAGTCCTAGTCTTTTAAGTTGATTGTTTGATAGTCATACTGTGATTAAAAAGGGAGATCTTGTCAAGGGCACTTGGATCTACTATGGATGTTCCTGCAGGGAAGGTCCTATTAGGCCATGTGGTCGACTCATTGGGAGTATCTATTGATGGAAAAGGGGCTTTAAGCAATCACAAACAAGGAGGTGTCGAAGTGTAAGCATTGGGAATAATTGAACATAATCTGTACACTTGTTAGGTTTTTTATGTTTCCCATGCTAAGGTTTTAAACTTTTAATGGATGCTGCTTGAACGTTTAAACATGCTATTGCTGATGCTATCTGATTTGGAATTTATTGTCTGCTATTTAATGGTATTAACAATCAATGGTTGAATTTTACAGTTGGGAGTTCAGCACAAGTCAACTGAAATGAAGAGGAAAACACCTAACCTTATTCGAGTTAATGTGGACAAGGACCAGGTAACTTTGATGCATATGAATACCATATCATATATCATGTGTTGCAATGTTGATTAATGTAGTTCTACTGATCAATGTGTTTCCTTGTCTCAATCTTTTGGTTTAGTATTAGTTTCTATTGCTTGGAAACTTTTTCCGACTGGATTCTTATGTGCAATCATTGCATAAGTTATGGCAATGTACAGACCATCTGAGGCCTATGAGAGATTGCATCTTATTGTAAAATTCATAAGCATTAGCACATAAGATACTTGTTTATAAAAGGTTACCTTCTCACATCTTGGAGAGCAAATTATATGGTCTGTAAACTTTATTATAGTTTATTCTTCGAATAAACATCTTATGGTGTGTATTATTCTATTGGTTGGCAAGTGTAGCTAGTATTATTAGCTCCCATGATTGATTGTTTTCGAGGTTTGCAAATTTATATAATTTAATATTTATGTGGAAACATGTGAATGCTAATATGGTTTTATGGGAGCCAGGTGTGGAAAAGGTGAGAAATGAGTGCACATGATGCATGAAAATCCTAGAAAAAGTGATGAAGGATTTTGTTTATAATAGCATGAGCATATTCTACAAAAACTGAGGGATGAACAAAACAAGGTGTTCGTATTTCTGTAGGAGATTTACAATGAAGGTCCAGATACACAAAAGGGGAAAGACGAAAAACATACATGGATGGTTGTTGGAACAAATGATTAAATAAGTCTTCCTGGAACACTTGAATTCTGGACCTTATTAGTAAACATATGGTATAGGAGACGTAAGGTTGGTCTATAGCCTTTTTTTTTTTGGTTCTTTTAGCATACACAAGGAGACAGTATTTGCTTAGAAGACTAAGAACCAATTTATCATACTATTTTTATTGAAACATGGTATTTAAGTTAACTTGTTGCATTGAGCATGGATTGTCTGAATGTTGGTGTGCGCGTGAGTGAGCGCATGCACATGGATTGAGAAAGATACTGTACGGTACTTAACATCACGTTTTTTTTTTTGTGTTTATATGTGTGTGTGTGTTGAGCGGTGGTTGGTTGGTTACGTATAGTACATGCAGCTGGGGGCTTACACATGTTATGTTTCTAGAAAGTTGATTATATTTATAGTTTGAAAGTATCAATGTCTCTTGAGTTCTTTTGTGATATCCACAGATTATAATTAACCTGGGGATCCTTGATTTATAAAAACTTCAAATGTTTCTGTTGTAGAAATAAAATTCTAAAATTTAAATTTCAGCGTGTGCAAATTTGTTTATGTATTATAATTACTCATCATTACTAATCAGCTTCTTTGTTTTGAGCTTAAACTCTTACACTGATAAGTTAGGTTTCCCTTTGAGCCAACTGGCCTTTTAGGTTTTGACATTTAAGCAATACCCCTTTTACTTTGTCCTTTCCTCATAAAGAATGGTATCAATTTAGCATATAATTATAAAGTTGACTGCCAGAGCTATGGTTAATGAACAGAGTTGTCTTATACCATAGGAGAACTATTACATGGAAGAATCTTACAAGAAGATGATGAGAATTACTAGTGTGGATTCTCAATTTAAATATTGGATCATCATGTACTTTTGTTCTAAGAGCCTAAGAGCCTTCTGTCTACTCCATTCACACAAACATGTGCCACGCATTATTGCCCACTAAGTACAACAGTTGAGTTCACATTCCATGGTGCAAAATTCCCTTCATGAACCATCATGTCAATGGCTAAAGGATAGTTGATTTGTACAATGTAGATCATGTTCATCAGTGTGAGATTAAATTAACATGTCTCTCTATAATTTGTAGACACAGTTTGAGTTGAGTTTAAATTACTACTGCTAGCAGGGACAGAACTAGAATCATTTGCTTGAGGGGGCTAACAAATTATGACCAGTATACATTTATGGGAACCATGTAGAGGAAAAAACTTAAGATGAATGATTGAACGATGGGTTAATATTTCCTTAATGCTCGAAAGACAAAAATTATCAGTGTTAAGATTTCCTTGATGCTAGAAAAACAGAAATATCATTCTTTTATATGATATTATGTTTATGCAAAATGTTGAAACTATAATAGTACATTTACTGATGTTCATAGTTCAAATATTTTTGAAAAATACATTTCACAAGGCCACAGAATGCAGAGATATTTCTTTAAATGATATATCTAAGAAAGTCGCGAGCTATTTTATGAGAAAGGATCTAAACCTCATTTCCAAGAGAAAGATGGCTCACTAATTAAGGATGTAACCATAATTGCTTTTTTTTTTTTTTTTGAGGGGAAGGGTGGGGCCTCGAACTCGAAAGCCCTAGCCTATTTTATTGCTTAATAGTTGTTACAGCCCTTCACCTGTATTCCCAACTAAAAAAAGTACAGGGCCAAAATAGATTGATTGTACACCAAGCTTCAAAACACTACCTTCCAGTACATACACCAATCCCTCGAAAAAAAAAAAAAAAAAGCAAAAAACACACAACGCAAAGTATATCAAGCAAGGAAAACATATATATGATAAAAAAATGCCCTCAGGTCAGCAGAACTTCATCCTTGCTAAACTTCTCCAGTCATGTTCCTATCTACAGTAGCAGTCCCCACACTTGTTCCAGAATCTGGAATAACTCCATCCATATCTCCAGCAGCAGCGGCTCTTCCTCGTCCAGCTCTAATCTTCTTGCTATATTGCAACCTGATAGAGCTGCTCTTTGCCAAGGCGTCAATGTGCCTAACCAAAAAGAAGCAAAGTGATTAATTTTAGCTAAAACTTGCAGTGAATAAGCAATCGTACTCTGAAATATCCTGGCATTTCTTTCACACCAAATACTCCACATCATAGCAGCAATATGACTATACCATTCAACTCTCTTTCTTATAGGCACTTCTTGCTGTCTCCAATCTGTTCACCAATCCTTCAAGTTAATAGGTTCTGTATTCAATCAAAATCTGTGCTTAAGAGAATGCCATAAATTCTGCACCCACCTACATTCCAAAAATAAATGAGCATGATTCTCATTCTGTACACCACATAATACACAAACTGGATGAGTCTGAATACCCTTCTTAATCAACAAGTCTTTAGTATTGAGTCTTTCTCTAATGCACAACCAGATCAGAAGTTTGTCTTTTAAGGGGGCAACTATCTGCCAGATGTGTGCAAAATTAATTGAAACTCCTCCAAAACTCAGAAATTTATAATACAAACTGATAGTAAAGCCCTTGGAATCCCATCTCCAACTTCGAACATCCAAATCCCCATTAGGTGTATGATTAGCAAGAACCTGCATCAAATCCCGAAAGACCACACCAACTGTCTAGTAAAAGGAATTCTCCATCTCCATATCTCTCTTTTCCAAATTCCCATAGCACCAACAGTGGCTAAGGGATGAGTAGCAATCTTGTACAAATCTGGAAATTGAGAAGCAATGGGGACATCGCCATTCCAATGATCTGTTCAAAACAATACCATATCACATGTACCCACTTTCACTTTAGACATAACTATTTTCCAAATAAGAGAAATGTCAGCATGATTAGAGACTGTCCATCCTCTTGTACTCTTAAAGTATGCTGTCTCAGTGATCTTCACCCATACTATATCAGGTTTCCGAAACCACTTCCACAGCCATTTCCCAAGCAAAGCTTGATTCATAACTTTTAAATCCAGCACTCTCATTCCTCCTTGATTATTGGGCTTACACACGTCTCCCCAAACAACTGAATTTGACCATTCTCCTTTACATTCCTTATCACCAAACCAAAGAAAATTCCTTCTACATTTGTAAATTCTATCACACCCCCATTTAGGAGAAAGATAAAATGACATCCAATATAGAGGTAAAGAAGTTAAAACAGAGTTCACCAATGTCAGTCTGCTACCCCTAGACAAAGTTTTGGCTTTCCATCCAGATAACCTCTTCTCAAACTTACAAATCAATGGATTGCCAATCATCTCTGTGAAGTTTCTCTGGGCCTCAATGCTACACCCAAGTACTTCACAGGGAATTCACCAACCTGACAGTTAAACATCTCTGCAACTTGATTTTGCAGAGAATTATGCTCTAACACATGACAGAGCGTTTAGCAAAATGATCTTAAGACCAGAAGCAAGCTCAAACTCATACAAAAGTAACTTCCAAACTGTCATTTGATCTCTGTCAGCTTTACAAAATAACAATGTATCATCAATATACTGAAGAATTAAAACTTTTTGTTCAAAACCTTAAGGTCCAAGCCCTTGCAAAGTACCCAACCTGGCTGCAGATTAGCCATCTTAATCCGCAGCCAAAGCAAATAGTAAAGAAGACAAATGATCTCCTTGTCTCACTCCCCATTTAGAAGAACTACATCTTCCTGGCTGTCCATTCACAAGAATAGCTGACTTCCCACCATTTAAGGCATAAAGAAATCTAATGAATCCATTTAGCTCCAAATCCGTTTCAGAACATCCAAAATAAATCCCCAGTCCTACATATCATAAGCTTTAGCAAAATCTAGCTTAAGCAAAACTCCACCACTTTCTTTTCTTCTAAAGCTATTAGTAATGATATCTTGAGTTGTAACAACCCCATCAAGAATGTCTGCTCATTACAAAGCCAATCTGCACAGAATCCACTAAAATATTTGACTTTGTATTTATCCTGATGGGAAGAACTCGTAATTATTTTATATACCACATTCAACAGGCTAATAGGTTCTTCAAACACCCTGAACAGATCATCTTTGATACAATCACAAAACCGTTGAAAGAATTGAACTGAAAATCCGTCAGGCCCAGGAGATTTATCACCATTCATCCTACACTGCTTTCCTTACTTCCTATATAGTGAAAGGCATATCCAAATATATTTACTCCCCAATCAATAGAAGGAAAAAGCTGTCTCCTGTCTAAATCAACTCTTTCTTCAATCTTGTGGCCAAAAATTTATTGATAATAGGAATGAAAGACTTGGGCAATTCTTTCCTGACTGGATCCACATCATTTACCTGAATCATAGAAATGGCATTGTGTCTCTTCCTCCCATTGGCAATTTGTGAAAATAAATGGTATTTAAATCCTCTTCTTTCAGCCAACATGCCTTTACCCTTTTCTTCCATAAAATTTCTTCGTGACGTAAAATTTCATTTAATTCCCTGGATATTCCTTCCTTTATAGCTTATTCACTGTCTACTAAAATTCTCTCCTCTGCTCATCACCCCAATCACCCCAATTTCAATAATAAATTGTCAAAAAGCTCTTTTTTCTTCTCTCTACTATAAAAGTTTATCTTTACACCAATCTTTAATTTGCTGTCAAATATATCACAACTTTGCAATAAAGTTGGCTGCAACATCTATCTTTTCGAGAGCTGATCTCCACCACACATTCACAGAGTTTGAAGATCCTTCAGCTTTCAGTAATATCTTTTCAAATCTAAACAACTTGGAAACTGTCTATCCTCCCTTGTGTCCAAAAAAATCGAGCAATGATCAGACAATTGACTAGCCAGACCTTGTTGTGAAGAAGTAAGGAATTTATCATGCCATCCAATGGAAAAAAGAAACCTATCAAGCTTAGCCATAGATGGATATCCCTCTTGTAGTTCAGGTAAAATTTCTTCCCAGCATTGTGGAAACAATTAATTCCATTTCAGAAATAAATCCCCTCATCCATATCTCTATGATGACAAGATTTACCCTTTCAGAAGCCTCCTTAGTGACATTAAAATCACCAGCCTCCACCCAAACCTCCACATTCATAACTTTAATCTGTCTCAGCTCATTCTAAAAACATCTGTCTTTCAGCATGAGAATGAGACCCATACAGAAAAGAATTAGCAAAATAGTGTTATCAACTGTGCTGTGTTTTTCAGAAATATAGTAAGCACAAAAACTCCAACTATTTCTCTGACCTTCCTCCATTTATGTCCAGGCCACCCAATCTCAGCATAATACACCAATCTGTCAAATAAGTACCCCGAAACTTCTTAATATACCATCATTCATAGCTGACAATTTAATCTCTTGTAGACAAACAATATCAAATTTATTCAACAAACAAAAGTCTTTCACTCTTGTCTCTTTTTCTCATCACCTAACCCTCTTACATTCCAAGAAACAACCTAACATTGGGACTAACAACCACCCATTCACCTAGAAACATATTCTTTTCAGATCTCTTTCTCTTTCCATCTGTCTAACTTGCTCAACAGGGTTGAAATTGACATAAGATTTATCATGTGAACCACTGAGTGTTTGGTACGTATCGGACACCGATATGGCTCTGACGTAGAACCAAATACATATGAGATCATTTAATTTAAAAAGACCCGATACTTCTTTGATACGCGCCCGATACCAAGCCGACACATTTTGGGCAATATGTTGGGGTGATTAAAATCGACTGGCCAGCTCGGTATCAACTCGCAAAAAATATCAAGAGAGAGAGGAGAGAAGGATATAGGGCATACCTACCTGGGGCTCTCGTGATCGATCTCGTGTGGGTCTCGAACTATGATGGGACCTCTCCAGCGATGATACCCTCTTCTTCAGCAATAGCTAAGGTCAACTCCTCTTTCTCTTCAATCAAATTAATCAGATCTATCCTCTTCTCTTCTCTTTGACGAAGGCGATGATATTTGGGATCCACGATTGCAGCGAACCTACTCTCATTCTCTTCCAAGCGTCTCTTCAAGGTTAGCCATCTCTCTCTCTCTCTCTCACTGTTGATGTGTTCTTTTCACCTCTCTTCTTTCTCTATCCCTTCTCTATTTTTGCTCTGCCCCGTGTTCTCTTTCTCTCTCTTCATCTCTTCTTTCTCCTTATTTTTGTTCTTTCTCTCTGTCTCTGAATGAGTTCTCTTTATCCCCTATCTCTCTGCCCTCTCTTTGGTTTGTGTGTGTGGTTTTGGATTGACTAATAAATGTGAGTTATTGCTATCTAAGCATGCGTGTGTAACTTATGTGTATAAGTATTACTAGACCTTTTTAATTTTCTATCTAAGCATGTTATCTTGTTAGTTTTTATCTAAACATGCTATTATATGTACGATTTTAAATTTAGTAATCGAAGCGAGTGTTTTACAGCTGAGCTACACACCTAATTTGACTATATATAGCCGCATCCTAACTGTACTCATGTCCTATTTTTGAGAATTTACAATATCGCCGTGTTCGTATTGTATTGTACCCGTGTCGCGTATCCGTATCCATTCTTCACCGGACCTATCAAATAACAATCCACATTGTGATATTGAGAAGCCATAACTTTAATTTGAGTACATCATGGGATTCAAATGGTAAAGGTATAAAATTAGAACAAAGGACAGAAGACTCACGTGCAGTAGTGGTTACAGAGGAACTCTTATCAATCTGATCCATATATCTAGCCTTCTGAGTAGCTTTATCCATCAGAGGGACTGTTTCCTGCCCAAACAATCTACCACTTCTTACAATGGCCAAGCCTTCACTATTTGTTTTACCTCCCACAGCCTTATAAAAAGTAACAGTTTCCTCACAAGGCAATCTGAGGGGAGAAATAACCAAAGGATCCTCTATTTCCCCTTCCTTTATTTTCTTAGTATCTTCATTCAGACTAATCTCATTCACTTCAATCATGTCTTCAATCTCCACATCAGTGGAAGAAGGAAAACCACACTTTCTATCTGCACAAGGAATGAGGACTAACATGCGTTTTTTTGTCTTATCACCAGAATTGTTATCTACTTTATTCTCTTTTTTCTTTGGAATAACTTCCTCAACAGGGCTGTCTATTCTAGAACCTACTTGATCTCGCACCTCTTTGTCCAAGACACCTCTATCTGATTGTTGTTGATCTCCAATTTGTTTTCCAGCAACAATTGACTGATAATGTTGTCCAGCTTGAGTTCAAAGCATTCTCAGAAGAAGGATCACTTCTGAAATCTTTTTTCATTACTCATTGATTATGAGCAAACTGAGACACTTGTATTAGTTAAAGTCCAGATAGACTAACCAGAATTAGATTCTTGAGCACCAAATACCTCCTTACTCAAATTCTCTCTTCTAAATCCACTATTGATGTCATACATCACAAACATAATATATGGGGAACTGGATACAGATACATACCAGTATAAATCTTTAAATTATGAGCTATATCATGAGTTGAAGCCACCTTAACTAGCAGAACTGCATCAATAAACTGAGACTCATTTCTAGTTAAGGCATCCATATCCACTAAATCCCAAAACCATAATTGCTTAATTAGTTGACTCTACATTATTGGAGTAGAATAATCATTATCATAATTATCAGTTTCTTAAAAAGGCTGGAGCGAGAAATGGTCACTGAATAAGATCTATTAATAAGTCACATGAGTTATCATTTAATATGATATAGTTGGTAATGAATATATTTGCTATTAATCTTAAATTTTAAATTTGACTTCATCTATTAAGCATTTTGAGAATATTTAAATTTGCAATATCTTTTCTATTCAAATACGACAATTTCAGGGAGGACCAACATTCAGAAGGAAAGAAGGAAATTAAATAGGAAATCCAATAGTTTTCAAGTTCTTTTTTGCTTTTTTTTGGTTAAATGCACTAAATACCTTAAAATTTCACTAAATTTGCGCATAAACACCTTATTGTCCTTTTTCTTGCACTTAAATACCTTATTGCCTTTAAGATTTAGCACATTACTGCCCTTGTCATTTGTGTAGCATGGGTACTTCTATTATGAAGTCATACCTGTGATGGACAGTCCGACACCCTTGTTGTACATCAACACTTCCTTGGATGATTCTCGAACTTATCCTCAAACATATACATGTTTTTTAATTTATGACACTTTATGGGCATTTTTTGGATACATGTTCTACATTTCTCTTACAATTCTTTGTTCGTGTTACATATTTGAGATATTTATTTACTTTTGCTTATATATCAAAGGCCATACTTTAATATAACTTGTATAAAAATATGACAAGTTTAAATATATTTGAATATAGGAAGTTAGACACATTGAACAATGTGTATGCACTTTTGGATGCAAAGATATAATAACCTGCATTTATTTTTATGCATTATTATTATTATGATTTACATGCAAATTCTAGTGTCATATTGCCGTCTCTCTGTGTCCTACCTTTTAAGAAATTATCGTGTCCCATGTCTCGTGTCCATGTTCGTGTCCCTGTCGTATCCATGTCTAGTGTCCGTGTTCATACTTAGTCTGTTACTATTTCTTCCTAGATCCATACAAAACATTCTCATAAGAGGAGAACTTAATATGTTTAGACATTTTTGTTTCTAAGACTACCCCTAGCTAACACTTTCCTTAACTTTTTATTCTCATCCTCTTCTTTGCAAACACAATTCAATACATAGGATGAGTATAATGGCTCCTTCATGTATTCAGGTATTGCATATATAAAATGAAAAACATTAAAATTTTTAACAAAGTTTAGGGGCAATAATTATTTTGTCATTAGATAAAGAGAGGATACTTAGCCAATGAAACACTGAAAGTGGTGAAAATAGAGAAGTGTTTCTCAGTTCTAGGGATATTTTTTGCAAAAGACACTTATAATGAGCTCTATTAGAATTGATATTTTTTACAAAAAACTAGAGACATTTTAATCAGTTCAATATACAGCTGAGGTTTAAATTCCAAGAATCTTTCGTTATTGATCCAATATACACCAGACAAAGAGAAAATAATTGGAGAATAATGCTAGTGTTTTTTGATTTGGGGTAGTCTTAGGAGTAAAATGTTTAAATTTATTAAGTTCTTTACATGCGACAATATTCTATATGGATCTTTGACAGAATAATATAAACAAAATGCTAAGTCTTGGAAAAAGTAGGTTATCAAGTGCACAAAAAAAATATGGTTTTTAAGTGCAAGGTAGTTAAAACTTTGAGGTATTTTATTGCACTTTAGCATTTTCTTTCTTGTGTATGTTTGTGTGTGTTTTCGTTTTTTTTTTTTTTTGGGGGGGGGGGGGGGGGACGGGGGGGTGCATGGCCCGGGGGTCGATGGCAATGACCCCTGGTGGTCCTTGATGGTTCCGGCCTTGGTTGCCATGACTTGTTAATTGCAATGAATTGATAGGCATAATGCAGATTTTATTTACAACACAAGTTTTCAGCAAATGCAGTATGTATTGTCTTCGAGTGATGACCTTGAAAGAATTGCGTAAATAGATATGATAGTCCAGTGACACTTTTATTTTTAACATGATATGTCACATGTTTGTACTTATAATTTACTTATTTTCAACTTTGCAGGTGAAAAGTTGTCCCTTGCCTCAACTTCCTCGACACAAGGAACTCGTGTCCAAATTAAGTCCTATCCATGCTAGACTTTCATGTGAAAATTCTATCGCTAAAAGACACCCATTTACAAATGCAGTGAAATTCAGGTGCTCCCATGATTTTTTCATATGCCAATTATCTCTCACAGTTGGACTTTGTGTCACATAGTGGAATTCTGACTTCTCTTTTAGCATCTGATCTGTGAAAATATTATTCTTCAAATGTGCCATTAGATCAATTGAGCATGACTCGGTTCAAAATCACTTTGTTAACACATGATAAAAAAAAACAATGGTTATGTTCTCTCTTCCAGTTATTAACTCAATACATTTCAGGGTGTCATGTGAAGAGTAAAATAAGAGAACAAATCCCAACTTGTATTTGTCTCATCAGTTTTCCTGGCTCTGAAGTTTTTAAACTGACAAGGATACACCTCCTTTTTCTTTCTATTTCTTTCTTTTTTCCCTTTCCCCCCTGGGTTGTGCATGTGTGTGTGTGTGTGATATATATATATATATATATATATATATATATATATATATATATATATATATATATATATATATATATATATATATATATATATATATATATTTGGTGGTTTGGGTTGGGGGGGGGGGGGGGGTGGGGGGTGTGGTGGTTGGGCTTTTGGTTAAAGCTTATGAGCTTACTGTGCTTCACTGAATGCAGCTTCATTGTATGGAACCCTTGTTTCTAATTGTTTTAAGGATATTCATTCCATGTTCTCGTCCTTCGATATCCTCCTATTAAAATACTGTCTTCACCATATTATTTGTATGTTGTTTGATGCTTCTCTTTTTAAATCTCAACAAAATATATTCCTTGCCTTTTGTGATGCTCTTAGATTTTTCCCCCTTAGAGCCTCATGCTACCTGTGCAGGTTTATGCCACACTTGTGACTTACTACAAATGTTTATCCACTGCCATTCTTAATTTTTTGTTTGTAGACTACTAGATTTTCAACTCCTCAATGTTCGATACATTCAACTTTTGAACCCTTAAGGCTTGACTTGGTATTTGACTATTTTGCTTTGAAATTCAAGAGATTCGTCCACCTTTTGGCATTATAAATTTTCTTTGACTTTTATTCTTCGGTCACATTTGGGATGGTTCAGAAACCTTGTTGGTCATAAAGGCATGTGAAACTGAAAATGCAGTCTAAATTTTAATTGCATAGCTTTATTGTAAAAACCATGTGTTCATCGAACATCTTATTTTACACGAAGGATCTAGTTAAAAGAGCTGATAATTTGTGGTAAACTGTGGCCATTAATGTGACAATACTTTTTACTTTAAATCCCATCCCCCCCCCCCCCCCCCCCCCCCCCCCCCCCCGAAAATGCATATACTCGACTCCTAATTGTTTGACGTCATTCTGCAAAATTTAATAATATTCATTTTTTTCTTTTACTATGGTCTTTTCTCGTCAATAAACATTATAACTTCTAAATTGTTCTTGTGGGTTCCCTTTCTCCTTAATAGTTGGTCCATTTGTGACCTAGCATATAGATACTTTGGTTTAAACCATCTCGTGAGATAGACAAGAGCTAACTATGAATGCGTTTGTGAATTGTCTCATATAACCACTAATGCATGTACTTGCTCCTCCACTCTTGATCATAATGATTATATGAACCATTAAGTACACATTTATTTGGCTTAATTTTAGACCTCCCAAACTAATCACTAAATTTAAAAAACCTCCTGCTACTTAATTATTCATCACTAAGCCCCCTAATGTTTAATTAGCAAGTCTAGATGTTGACGGTTAGTTAATGGTGTTAGTTTTGACCAAAAAGACTTATTTACCATTTTAATTGGACCAAAAATATTTTTTCTTCTTTCTTCTTTCTTATTTCCTTCTTCTTTTCTTTTTCCAACCCTCTTATTCTATCTTTAAAATCCAAACCCCTAATGAGAGATCCTTATGTTTGGGATGAAGTACGTTACAGGTCTCTGGTGGTGATTGTGTGTCTTCAAAAGTTTCTAATGAGAGAATTGGATAAGTTATATGATTTATCATAAAGTTTAAATTTTCATATAATTTTCTTAAATTTCTTTCAACTTTTTTGTAGCCGATGGGAAAGAAAGACTACTACTACTTTACGATTACTATGAGATTCTTGCAAGAACCAAGATAATAAATTTAGAGGAAAGAGAGAAGTTTTAATAATCTATTATGGTTTTCAAAGTAATCAACTACTAGCTTTTCTAATGCAATATCATGAAACCAAAATTGAAAAATAAACGAAGAATTTTAAGCCTTTACTCATTAGATTTGTCCCAGAATTCTTTTCTATTTTCCCCAATCAGTGATATAAAAAACAATGACAAGAACCCTAACCAATTACTCATTATTGAAAAGGTAAAGAAAAAGGGTATTTTGGTTAGAGAAAATGTATTCATCATTATGTCATGTCATATGGAAAATAAGATAAAAAAATATGGATGTGAAACGAAACTTTAAACATTAGGGGGCCTTGGTAATGAATTATAAAATAGACGGAGGTTTCATGACTTTGATGATTAGTTAGGGATTTTCTTAAAATTAAGCCCATTTATTTTGTAGCTACAAGGAGTCCCCTCTTGCAGGAGTCTCTTTTGTGCTGCACAACTCGTTTAACAGCAGGTAGCAGGTGCACGCGCACACAGAGAGATTATAATGTACACATATTTAACTTCTTATGCTTATTTTTATGGCTGGTGGCCTTCTAATGAAGTAGGACTTCCATAGGTCTTTGGCCTTGTAGGTCGTATTGCAAGGCTCTGTTGCCCATAGTGGCATAGGTCCCTATTTACCTCTTATTATACTATTTATTTTCCGTAATCTCATCTAATATGTTAGTTGACCATAATGTTCCACTTTCACCCATGATTTTTTAACCCTTTATTGATAATTACACGGCTTTAGTTACTGTTGTGCACTGCTTTCATGTATTATGATTTTATTTATGTGCTTTGCAATCTATTATGTGATGGCTGTGCTATATCACAACTGCTTATATATTGGTAAGTTTCCTTCAATGAAAATTGAGTTCCAATTTCAGTTTTAGGCGCTTTTGTAAAGATCACGAGTCCTTTTCTCCCAATTATTTTTGTAATGATCTATCCTATGCTGTTTAATTGTAGGCAGAAGCTGTTGGAGACTTCTTAGGTGTCATGAGAGCTACCTGGAATCAATATGTTTAAATTTGCGCTCTCATACCATCACTAATGTGCAATCAAACAATGACAAGGTTAACAGAACTGCTACTCTTTCTTCGTCCTTTTTTTTGGCTTTGATGTGTCAATGGTGAAGTATTGGTGCAAATTGGGTGAGTTGTGTTGCTTTGATGACTTTATGTTGGTACCTGTTTACTTATTCAGGTTTCACTTCTTCTAAAAGACAGTTTTATAGACTCATTTCCTAGCGGGGACCGACCATTTATTAAGGTTTGTTATGTTTAACTCATTTTTTTTAATTTCTTGCTTTATTTTTGCATTTTAATCATCCTTTTTAACTGTGTGCCCGAAAAGGTAAATTTCTCTACATGCCAACTGGCCTTCTAGCATATTGGCAAGTTTTTCTCTTTTTCCTAGTTTTCTCTGCTAGGAATTTGACCCTAGTAGAGGATTCACAGTCTGATTGATGGATAATTGAAGATTTTTTCAGAAATTTTTAATAGACCCTTGTGCTCCGCAGCCGCCCCCATTTGGATGGGAAAAGGCTTTGACAATGACTCACTATTTAAGATGCCCTAGTTGATGCTTCAATTACCACCTTTTGATTTTGTTTTATGGTAACCTTCAATATTCCCTATCAAGGGACATGTTTAACTTCATAATATGGGAGGGACAAGACATGTTTAATATTCTGTATGAAGGGACATTTATATCTTTAATAGTTCCATTAACTTGTTCTCTTGTACATTTCCAATCGAATTCAACTTTAGTCTAGATGGGATGGACTAGATGTGTTCTTTTTCATGTCCATCCTCAAAGACGGGTTGCATCACTCTAGGAGTAAGCTGAAGCCGACAAAGATGACACGTCTGATAAAGTGATGGCTGGAAACCGCTGAGAGAAGACATATCTGGTCAAGTAATCACTGTATTGGTATTGTAGTTTTGGGGTTCCTTTCGATTTTGGCGATGAGGGGACGTCGATTGGTTAATTGAGTTGTAGATATACATGATCCAGTGATTCTAATCATTTGAGATGCAATATATGAATTTTAAAGGAAGTTGAGATTGTTCATTGAGGCCTATATCATCTGTAAGACAGATAAGTTTTATGAGGATAAAGATAACTTATTAGGTTCTCCTGGATATTTTTTTGCAATTTGTTAGTGATAGGAGCCGATGGATTTTTTTTTTTTTTTTTTTGGATCACTTCCTGGGTGGTGCACAAAATACCCATGGTAAAGTTTCCATTGGTGTGGTGTTAGTGATAGTCTAAATTCAATGAATTCAAAGAGTGCATACCGACCTACAAAGAGGAACTTGAATGGAATGCGAAAGACAAGGAACTTGATTTTATTGCAATTTAAAAGTGTTTGGCAAGAGGAGGAAGTAAAGGAGGGATAAACCAATTGTAAGTTTTGTCACAGTTATGACGAGGACGAGTTCTTTGATGTCTTAATTTTCTTCTATTATTTCTAGAGTTTGTAATTTTATATTTGGTGTTTCTTTCTCTGTAAAAAAATGTCCTGTTGATGTAAATTATTTCATTGTTACTGTTAACAACAAGAGGGAATGACACGCCTTTTTACTAAAAGAATAAAGAAAAGAGGAGGAAGAAGGTATAGGTTTGAAATAGGATAAAATTTCTGCCTGATGTAGAAATTTAAAATACCACTATTTCTTGAATTTTGATACGGTTCTTCTATCTAAACAACCGATTTAACAAATCATTGTCAAGATTCTAAATATCAGATATTAGGATCGTGTCAGATGTGATTTTTTCTTAGAGAGAAATGTAAATCAGCTGACACAGGAGGCAACTCCCTCCTATGTCGCACTCAAAAATCATATTTCCGAGTGAATTTTCAAGATCTGACCGCACATTATCTTATTCATATTCTAAAATATACACATATAAAAAATCAAGTGATTTGAAATACGTTTACTCATTGATCTAATCGTTCCATTTTGTTCTATTGTTAAAAAACCGTTAATGTTTGAACCCAAAGAAAATGGAGTAAACAAACTTTAAATCACTTGTTTTTTATATGTATATATCTTAGAATATGAAGATGATAATGTGCGGTCGGATCTTGAAAATTTACTCGAGAAATTGATTTTTAAGTGCGACATAGGAGGGAGTTGCCTCCTGTGTCAGCTGATTTACATTTCTCTCTTTTTCATATTAGATATCAAATATCTGATATCGGGAATACGCGCGCATATCGAGCGTTCATATTGGACACTGTATAGAATGAAATATTGATAACTAAAAATTGATTTAGTGTCATAAATATCATTTACCAAATAAAAATAATGCAATTAACCTGTCTCTCTCTCTATATGTGAGCAAGGGGAGATCGTCGCACTCGGGGAATGAAAGGGAGGTAAGCGTCATCGCCGTCAATTCACAGAGGAAAAAAATTAGGGCTCAGTTTTTATTGAGCCATAACGATGCAAACAACACTTATATAGTCGGGTGACGGGTCGGGTATGAGCTCAATGCTGATGGGTTCAAAAAAAAAACCCAATTATAATAAATTCATATCTATCGATTTTGCGCCGACTCGTATTGGGCAATTTATCAGCCGATATTTAAATATCGGTCATTTTTTGCTACAAACTATATGGGCGAATGATTTCCCATATCGTATCGGCAGCAGGCAAAAAATGATATATTGGCTGATATCGCCTACTTGGCTGATATTTAAAACAATTTTCATTCTTATATTTTTTCTAAAATCCGTTCAGATATTTTTGATTTACCGATGCATCAAATGCTGCACAAGATTGTATCTAACAAAGGTGCTGCACCAGATTGTTTCTAATAAAGATATACTGATGGACATAAATCTACACTTCATTCCAGTGTAATTTCTCTTTTAAATCAAACTTAATGTACTGGAGCCACACGAACAGTTGGTCGATGATCAATGGTTTAGAAAATAAAAATACCAGGTAATTGAATTGGTTTAAGTATGCCTTTTTTGCGCTATTAAAAAAAAAAACTTTTTTTTGATTTATTTATTTATTTATTTATTTTTGTGTAAAACTTTTGCTTGTTCCCAGCTCATCTAGATTCATGGATTTAGAGATCTAGGTTGTTTTTCATAAGATTGTCTTGCTAATACTTGTTTAATTATTTCAACTAAATAATTTAGTAGTTGTGATTGATTATTGTTTGATCTCAGGCAGACTGACAGTTATGTTTCCATTTGGTCTACTGATTTTTGGTTAATCTTTCTTATCTGGATTGTCTAACTCGAGTTCATGTAGTTTTTAGTTAAAAATTTTGGTCCGACCTGTGGTGGTGTTCTTTTAAGCCGGTCAATATCAATTATGCATTTTCAACTGGTTAAATCCTCTTCTTCTTCCTTTTTTTTTTTTTTTTTTGAGAAATTAGGATGGAACTAATGCTCCAGCCATAAGCTATATTAATAACATATTTCAAAATAGAAGTGAATGGACAACAAGGCCTCCAACCGGCCACAAAATACTACCCTAGCTCCTTCAACATCTAAAACAAATACTAGAAGAGTATCTTTACCATCACCTTACAACAACTGGTTCAATCCTGACATTTGTTATATCGGACGTACAAACACCCAAATAGGATTATTAATGGTATAGTTTGCGAATTTGCATATGGAAGCTATTCTTGTAAAAGGTTTGGACGAAAGAACAATTTCACTTTTTATTAATGGTGTGAACAAATAATTATGATTTTCTACTACTATATACAATTATTTGCAGCTTCTTGTGGACACACAACTATTCTCAGTTCTGTCCGATAGCAGCTGTCAACTTATGAGCATGAGTCGTTTTAGCTTGATGAACATGCACAGATGACGCGGTTTAATACACTGCTCTTTTGTACAGAGCCAGAAGGCTTCTGTACAAGAACTGAGAGCAGAGACCACTCCTCAGCACTGAACTACTTTCATCGGCTTCCAGCACGGAGTTTCATTCAGAAAAGAGGAAGGATACCTGCATGGTAAGTGTGTAATATAATTCCATTATAATAATATGGCAGGCCTCAAAATGGATATTCACTTGGTCAGCAAAAAGAATGCATCCCAGTTTTTTAAATGGATGCTGGACTTGGAATGTCATGTATCTGGATGTCTAATTGCTGTATTTCTCACAAAAAAAAAAAAAAAAAAAGAGGAGGTCTTTTGTGGCTGAGTTTTATGTTTCTTTTTCTCTCGAATGGTTAATACTAGTCAATAAATCTATAGTATCATATGAAAGACAGCAGTTCATGAGCTCAGGCCTGGTTTAAGTTGTTCTTGAAATGTACTTTATGAGTTTATCTTTTAATTACAGTTTTGTACTTTGTGAGTGTATCTTTTCTCTTTATGTACGGTGATGTGGGAATAGCCTTCTTCTTGTATGACTTCCATTTCTGGATCAACTCCAATTAATGCTTAATGTGTAGGAATTGCGATGGTCCTATTTATTTCTTGATTCAAAATTCAAGATGTTAGAGATTGATGGCATTTGAGAAGGTCCTGGCTTATTTATCATTGTAATATTCTCTCTCATTTATACAAGTATAGTGTTTATTGAGGAATTGTTTTTGTGTGTAGTTTTTGCAATATATAAATTATATGTATTTGCATAAATAACCTATTGGTTCCTAACCTTTAATACATAGAGCCCGATGAGATTCACATGGAAAACACAGGGGAACTGGTCACTGCTTGAGCATACGCTAAAGATGGCTATCTGTTTGGATATCTCCAGTGTTGTTTGGCGAAAGATTAAATACAATCTTATAAATCCTGTGTGTTCATATGTATGAAAGAAGTTTACATGAATCATATATTATGAAAACCGACCGAATTCAGATCAGATATTCTATCCATTTGCATCTCTGGTGGTTATGCAGCAGTATTGACTCTTCAAAGTGGCTTTGGTAGTGAGATTGCATTAACCAAATACGCCTATTAATGGAAAATAAAAATAAAATACACTATCGAGCATTAACTCTTTGATTGGACTTGGTTTTTAGTTTAGAGTTCGTAGTTAACCTGCTCAACTACACACCAAACGCATATTAGCGTCTTTATTTTTTTCCTTTTTCTTTTTAATAATAAAAAACAGCTAAAACTGTCGTTTATCCAACAATTTTAAGAGTAAAAAGAAAATAAAGAAAAGAGAAGAAATAGCTCTCGCACACAAAATGATGGAGATTGTTCTGTTTGGGCTTCACATTGTGGCTTTCTAGTTGCCAAGAACCTGAAATCTCGCATAATCTAGTCTCATCATTTATCACCAAATCAGACCTCTCAATAAGTGATTCTCTTATTTATCCAAACACCCAAAAACTATCACAAGTTATTATTTTTTCTTTTTCAAAATCAGGGAATATCATTACTTTTTAGGAAATTGTATAATGAGAACTTCTAATTAAAGAATTTTCTCCTACATAGGAGAGGGTTGGAGTTTATATATTATACACTCAACGAGAATAATAATCAAATTAAATTCAAATAAAAATGAGGTAATAAATTTAAATTTAATGCGCTTTATATATTTAGTTTGGTAAGAGAGTTGGATTGGGTACCATTTCTTTTCTTTTTCTACAAAACAACAATTCTTATGATTAACAAGCATCAACATATTAGATATCAACTAAATATAAAAATTACAAAAGATACTTCTTCTTAGTTTTAGAGATCTGGTCAAATCCACATCATTCTAGTTTTAGTTAGACCAATGTCATGATTATTAATGACACCCTAACACTGCTATAAACTCATTAACTAAAACATGTAGTGATTAAGACAGTCAAGTTGCAATTTACATGCATGTCAAAATTGCTAATTCTTGAACATATTCAATGAGATTATTTGACTGTAATTTAGAAAAACCAACGAGAATTGAGGGGAAAAAAAAAACCAATGAGCACGAGAGAGTTCAGTCTGTCAATGCAATGCATATCCTTATCCCCTGCGGCCACCGCGCACGCCACCATGCACGGGGCTGGCCGGTGACTGACACGGTGCTCAGATTGACCACGATCACATGAAGAGGGTAACAGTGGGACATCACTCAGTTAATGGTTAGGTTATTTGTATAAACAATGTAGCTGACTTCTCTGTTATATATCTATCTAGATTCTAGAAGTAGTTGCACTCCATGTGAGCTCATGTGTGACAGTTATATGCACCTGATTCTGAAGGCTTGATCAGACTGGGGTCACATGGCGAGTGGTCGGTGGTCCGGAGCTGACCCGTTTAGGACCCGACAGGTAATCGGATCCAAACCCGTCAGCCGGGGATCGGGTATGGATCTCGTAAATATAGACTCGATTGGAGTGGACCTCAAGCTTGAGGTTACACCAAAACTTCAATGTTATTGGTTAAGAGAACCACAAGAACTGCACAAACTGTGTGTCCGGCTGCACTGATTTGAACGTGTGCAGTTTCGATACCATCTTAAAGTTTTTGCAGCTAGAACCACCAGACTCTTTAAGACTGTGACGAGAATATATTTATTCTGTAGCATCCACATATCTACAAAGTTTTAAACCGGATAAAGAAAAACGTAGGTTATGTGGAGATGACAGGATCCGAAGAAAACCTGATCCGCTAAGCAAACGGATCCAGTCCAAGTAGAGACTCCAAACTCGAATCTCAATCGAATCGGGTCTTGGTTAAACAAGGCTGAAAACCCGACCCACGGCACCAAAACTCACCACAGTCCATGTGAGACTCATGTGGAGTAATAAATCTGACGCAATTAGACTCTGAAGACTCATTTCACTCCATGTGGGAGCTCATGTGCAGCAGCAGTAGTAACATAACTGAACTGAACAAGACCTGAAGAAGACCTCAAGAATTGGTCAAATTTGCAACATGAGAAATAATGACTTGCCAATGGATTTTTTTGGTTCAACAAACATGCATGGATTCGGCCCATCGTCAAAAGAGTGAAGCCATGCGTATCACGCTGATGTAAAGTATGAGGAGCAAAAACCTGAGGAAATTAATTTATCCTATGAAGACTGAGAACCAAATCCTAGTACTGATCTGATGCTTATTCCCTATTACTCAAAAAAATAAATAAAAATAAAATAAAATGATCCGATGCTTAATCTGTTGCTAATTCCATATGCAACTAACTTGGGACTGTTGGGGAATCTTCATTAAATCTTATGACATTCTTATAAAATGGAAATAGTTCATGTCACGTCTGCGAGAAGCTTGGAGAAGCCTCACTGCCATTTTCGAATCGCGTCTATATGTGCATATATAAGGCTTTCATGTATGTATTGACGTAACGGGCTTACAACCTGCAAATATCGTTACATGTTTACCCATTTTCTGCTCAAATCAATCGAAATACTGTTAGTATTTGGAGTGC